>SNQJ01S0068785.1:49494-65828 GCA_010110895.2 Picea sitchensis | reverse complement strand
AATACTCCATCAAATAATATCTTGGTTAGTTTCTCATTTTCGTGAAATCATTTGGTGATATTAATTAATTAAATTCTTTTTTCATTTTGCATCTCATTTCAAAATAATAATAATAAAAGAATTATCTATCATTTGTAAAAAATCAAAATTAATATTTTTCTCTTCTCCATTAACTTAAAGCTTATAGAATTTTAAGATCATATTTGAAAGAAAATTATAAACAATGTTTGTTTATAAGTTATAGTTAGTTTTAGGGATGATTTTAAGGATGGAAATTTGTTTTAAAACATAGAAACCTTGGTGAATCTTACTAATCCTTCACATGTCAACTATAAATGTTTGGCAATATTTTTGTAAATATATTCAAATTTCTAACTATTTTATATAGTTTTTATAAAATTTTGGCGATTTTTAGGGTAAAATAATTGTATCCTATAGAATTTGGGCGAATCATTTTTAAAATAGCGAATCTTGTTTTTTGAAAAACCATGGAAAATTAGCCCATGAGCGAAATTTAGCCCCTAAAATCATCCCTGGTTAGTTTAATTTCATTTTTTATTTTTCTAGATTTTGTTTTAATCACAATTTTTAGGTTATTAATTTAGGTTTATTTTTGTTTCACGGGTTTCTATTATCAAATATTTGATACGGATCTGATCATGGCTTGATTTTATTATCCAAATATGTTCAAGATGATTGATCCAAAAATAATTTTGGATTGCTACAAATAATTTTATGAGCAACAACAGATAAAATTTGGAAAGGCGTCAAGATCAGATAGACGATTTTGCAGAACTGATTGCAACCAAACCATGAAGCACTTGAAGAAACGGTTGAAAACCCAGAACCCAAATGGACCCATTTACCTTTCGAGTAGAGATTTTCCCAAAACAATGCACTTTTCATTCATTGTATAAATACATGAGAAAGTTCAGAGCCATAAGAATCCAGAAATTTGAGAGGAGGATTTTTATCCTTTCTCTTTTGTACATTATTTATTTTTTAAACTTTTCTTCTTTTCAAATGGAGTAATGGATAGTTGGAATTTTTGGGAGAATGGACGAGTATTTTCAATGAAGAATATGAAATTCTAGGTTGCTTAATGGATTTTGTCCTGTGAGTAAAATGGTTTTGTTTTCATTATAATATCTTCATATTCTTTTAATAATTGATTATTCATTGATTTAAATTAGCTTTAGTCTTTTTTATCAATACATGGTTAATTTTTATCATTTATGTATTAATTAATTTTTTTCATCTTTAAGAGTCTATTATCCCAAAACATTCTTCCAGGACTACAGTATGGGCATGTGATTTTGAGAAAGAATATGGGAAAGCAATTCATCTTTGGCTTTAGACCTGTGTGTTGCTTATTCCATTTCGTTCTTTCATTACTGTTGTATTATTAAAATGTTATTATGGTTGATTTTAGCTTTAGCTTGTCATCATATGGTGTTTTCATACTGTTAAATGTTATATGTTGTCCATAATTTCTTATTCCATTTTTTATGTGTGATCAATCGATCATTTGATTATTGTAGAATTTATTTATAATGTAAAATGATGGATAATATCAATACTCAAAATTGAGTTTTGTTTCGTTCTTAAATATTGATTATCTTAAGATCACATGATTTTTAATTAGTTGTCTTCCTGTTGTTATTAATTTACTCCAATATCAAATACTTCTTTGAATGTATTCTGGAAGTGCTAGTATTGTTTTTTTATAGGTTTCCCTTAACAACAGTACAGGCAGGAGCTCATACAACATAGAAAGATAATACTAGTTTCGTTGATCAACTACATGTTATTCTGTGTGTTATTTAGTTAAGTTGTTTATGAATGAAACAATGATTACATTAATTAGCTTTGATTGTTTTTGTTTCATTGTTTCAATCATATTCATTTAGTATTTATTAGTTTAATATCTTTAAAAAAAAACAAAAAAGAAGTGTTATTCAGATTTGATTCATAAACTTTATCCAACAATCATTTTTGCAAGATTTCATGCAAACCTTGTAAACTGTATATAAACTATTCATAATCATTTGTATATTCACATTATTAGATAAATATTTGTAATTATTTTTTCGATTGTTAGAATCTTTTGTTTAGTTAATTTATTTTATTTTTCTATCTTTAGGACCCTAGTTGGCTAACGGAGCCATTAAACTCATCAGAATAGGTTACACCAAACGGCTTGGGTTATTTTGACAACCCCGGACCAGATATGTTCCTCCAGTTGATGGCATGTCAAATTTGTCCATCAACACATCTTTATACCCAATAAAGATACTCTTTTCATCCCTTTTATCTAGCTTACTCTTGTTTTCCTTTGGATCGTGTGCATAAGCATCACAGCCAAATACCCTAAGATCTGTAAGAGAGGGTTTTTTACCAGTACATACCTCTTGTGAATTCTTGTCATACAATGTTGATGAGGGTGATCGGTTGACCAGGTAATATGCAATACCCACTGCCTATGCCTAGAATTATTGTTCTAACCCGACACCATTGAGCATGCACCTTGATTTTTCCATTAACATCATGTTCATCTTTTCTGAAAATCCATTTTTCTGAGGTGTATATGGAGTATTATTTTTCCTTTCTATCCTGCACTTCTTACAAAATTATTTGAATTCATTTCCACAAAACTCTCCACCATTATCTTTCCTCAACACCTTATTTATTTTCTTTGGTGGATTCTCCACAAGAGACTTAAACTCTTTAAACGTGTCAAAGAATTCGTATTTCTTCATGAGGAAATACATCCATGTATTCCTGAAAAATTCATCTATAAATGAGACATAGTACACATATTTTTTTAGTTATGGAACTGACACATGTCCAAACACATCATTGTGCACAAACTGTAAAATTTCCTCTACCCTCATTGCACCATAGGGAAATCTTACTCGATTTTTCTTACTGTATACACAATGTTAATAGAAATCAAAATCCAAAGAGAATTTATACATACCTTCAACCATACCTTTATTGTGTTGTAGTCGAAGGACCTTCTCTCCGATATGCCCCAGTATTTGATGCCACAACATAGTGTTTTCTCTAGAGATTGTAGGAGTTTTTTCTTCTTCATCTCGAAGCTCAGGAAGAATGGAACTATTGCGCCCATCACTAATAGTTCTTCCCTGCAACTTGTACAAAATTCCAATATGAACTACCTTCAACAACACCATTGCTCCTCGAACCATCTTGTAGGTTTCTTTTTCAACCACTATTTTTACCCCTGCCTCATCCATTTTGCTTACAGAAATCAAATTTATGGCCAATCATGGAATGTGTTCTAATCCTTCCATCCATGATCTTCAACTTGAATTTTCCTCTTCCTATGATTTTGGTAGTCGATTCATCACCTAGGAAAACATCACCTCCATCATACATTTCATATTCACAGAACCAATCCCTATTAGGAGTCATATGAAAGGATGTTCCTAAGTCAACCAGTCTTGCCTCATGATTTTCATGTGTTCTTGAAGAATCCAAGTAAGCATCCCATCCTTCTTCCTTGGAGGTTTTTTCTTCTGTAGAAGGAACATCTTCAGATCCCTTCCCTCTATCAACACTTTTGGATCTACATTGCTTCTTTAGTGCCCTTCTTTTCCACATATCCAACATACTTTTACAAACTTTCCAGCAAATTTATATCTTCCCTTATAATTAGATCTCCCACTTGAGGAATTAGATTTATTTATTTCCTGGGAGCATCCTCTTGCAAATAATAAATTTTCTCTCTATCCTTCCATGTTCTTCCACCTCATCTCCTCTAACAACAAGGATGAGACCACATCATAGAATGTTAGGGACCTAACCTCCCTAACCCCTCACGTAGGTAGAATAATATATTTCCATGAAATAAAGGCCAATATTAATAAGGCCTATCAATAAGGAAGAATAAGTCAAATGTAAGAAGACATGATAGAAGCTTCCACTTCTAGAAGGATCTTCCTCTAGATTGTTCTTTTGGATAGACATATTTAGTATAAATAGGAGTAGAGGGTATGAGAATTTTTGTCTTGGATATTATTGTAATAGAGCTCTACTATGTTGGAGGTTGACCCCTCGAAGAGGCCAGTGAACATTGCTATCATTTATCAAGGTGCTCTTTCTGGTGTTATTCTGGTATTGTTCTGCCATTTCTAGCTAAAATATTTTTGTATGCATACTATTTTATATACGGAATACTACAAGTGGTATCAGAGCACTTTCCTTGGTAAAACAATGTGGGTTAATTTTTCTTCAGGGTAGAGACATATTTTGGCATCTTAAAGCTATAGAGATCTGTCATTACGCACATAAACCCACGGTCGGGGAGTCATACATGCAGGAAATACAAGTGGTAATTAAGCTCACTTTTGTTGGCCACCCTTGTAACCCCTATTGGTACCCCTTTGAGTCGTAGTGCATCAAACAATGCATGTATACGGATCATCCTAGATCTCTTGAATCCCTCCATAGATAAACTGATCAGTTGCCTAATTGATATAGAGCCACTGAGAATATCACTCAGGAAGATACTCTCTAGTACCTAGGTAGTCGGGTAGTACGGCTAAGGGCGCGGTCTAGCCTCCTTAGCTGGTGCCCTGATATATTGGGTTGAGTACTATTGTTGGACCCTGCATGTATATCAGAGAGATATAGCACAGGGAAACCCCTTTTCTGTAGACACCTTGCATACCCTAAGCCTTGGGATGGAAACAAAAATAGAATAGACAAGATCTATTTACGCGCAACTGTGCCTCTTGCATTCGAGTTGCAAAATTACTACACATTTCTTCCTGATAAGAATTTGGACATTTCAAGAATGCAGTATTCTTTAGATCAGAGTATAACTTCGCATGAGTCAAAAAACAAATATGGATCATGTTGGCACAATTATTTGAGCCATGTCCCATTGGATTCCACTCTTCACCCTTATCATAGTCATACCTATCATTTTTCAGCAAATGTTTTTCACGTGGAACTGACCCCCTTCCAACACCCTTATTAGGGCCTTACGCCATTGGATTCCCCTCGTCACCCTGATCGTCGTGATACACTTCACCCATAACCATATTTTATGTGGTCCCACCCGTCCCTTTTCATTTTCCCTCTTCATCATGGCCCACACTCATAGCCAATACTTGGAATCTCACTTCAATTCCTTGTCCTGTAATTTCACAAAGACCCAATAGGAAGTGAGGCAACTCAATGCCAATTTTTCCACCATCAATAAAAACATGCATTCCTCCATAGATGAAAAAATGGAAACCATAAAAAAATACCTCGCTACCCATCTTTCATCCTTCTATAGCACGATCTACGCCAAGTTGAATATCCATGTAGATATTCTCTTCTTTGACTCACATTTTCACTCTGAAGGTGAAACTTCCTCTAATTCCCCGACTTTTCAACCCCATCACTTTCAGTGTGACCTATGCATTCTACATGTGGATGTGAAAAAATTTGATGGCTTGGATCCCACTGGCTAGGTAACTCAAATGGAACAATATTTCTCTTTGTATGGCATTACAGATGAGTTGGCCAAACTTTGGTATGATGTTCTCCATTTAGATCAAGAATGTTGGCAATGGTGGAAATGGAGAAAAAATGCCTGCCAAGGGTATGTGGCCTGGACACAATTTGTGGTTGAGATTTATGAACGCTTTGACACTTACACCAACCATTTAGGTCGTTTGACAAAGTTGAAACAATCTGGAACAATGGAAGACTTTATAGCTGCTTTTGAGTGATTGGGTTTTTGTACAGAGGGCATGTGTGATGTTTTTTTCCAAGAATGTTTTATCAGTGGCCTCAAGGATGAGATTTGTTCCCATGTCCTCATGGCTCAGCCTCAGAGTTGGGTGGAAGCTACTAAAAGAGATAAGGAAGCACAATAGGTTTTCTCTTCTCAAACCCAAAAACCCTCCTTTATTCCTCTCCCTAAACCAATCACTCCCACTCCGCCTTCCACTCCACTAAATATACATAAATTGACCAGGGAAGAAATGGTTGAATGTCAACTCAAAGTCATTTGTTATAATTGTGATGAAAAATATTTTCTTGGGCACAAGTGTAAGGAACAAAATATTTTTATGGCCATCTCTAAGTATTTTTTGTAAGTTGATGTTGAGGCCCCCCCTGTGGCTGAGTCACCTGAACCCACTAACATGACCCCACCCTTCAACCCTCCCGAAGTTGAACCAGTCATTTCCTTGAATGATCTCACTGGGTTCTCTTCTCCCCAAACCCTCAAGATAATTGGTTACATTAAGCATAGGAAGGTCATCATCCTTATTGACAGTGGAAGACTCCATAATTTTATTCATTGCCACATTTCCCAAGAAACTAATTGTTATATTTGTGTTGTCAATAATTTTCAAATCATGATTTCCAATGTTGGGTCCATGAAATGTGGGGGGTGTTGTGAAAATGTGTGTCTCCAAATTGGTTAGTACCACATGAAATCTCATATGTTTTCTATCGACATGGGTAGTTGTGACATTGTGTTAGTTTCATAATGGCTAAAGAATCTGGGTCCCATTCTCATGGATTTTAAGGAATTAAACATGAAATTCAACCAGGAGGGCCAAAAATATAAGTTCCAAGGAATCACCATCGATTCCCCGGAGATCATCAGTTCCCATCACATGGAAAATCTCCTCAAAAAAGGTCATTCTGGCATTATTTCACAACTCCATGCCATTCAGGCCACTGAGACACCCTCTGTGTCGCAGGACCTCCAATCCATCCTCTCCAAACATCAATTTGTTTTCACTCCCCAGGGACTTCCTCCTTCCCGTGGTGTTCATGATCATTCCATTCCCCTTTTCCTTGGCATCCTTCCTTCCAATGTTCATCCCTATCGTCATCCCTTTTCCCAAAAAAATGAAATTGAAAAACTTGTTCAAGAATTTATCACCGCGGGTGTTATCTATCCTAGTACAATCCCCTACTCTTCTCTTGTGGTCATGGTCCTTAAAAAACAAGGCTCTTGGCGCATGTGTCCTGACTTTCGTTCCCTCAACAAACTCACCATCAAAGACAAATTTCCCATTCATGTCATTGATGACCTCTTGGATGAATTGAGTGGTGCCAAGTTCTTTACTAAACTTGATCTTCATTTTGGATACCACCAGATACGTATGAATGAGGTAGACATTCCTAAGACTGCATTTTGAACTCATGAGGGCCACTATGATTTTTTGGTCATGCCCTTTGGCTTGTATAATTCTCCCTCCACTTTCCAAAGCCTCATGAACCATGTCTCTCATCCTTTTCTCTGTCATTTTGTCTTAGTTTTCTTTGAGGATATCCTTATCTATAATAAAACCTTGACAACCCGTCTTGCTCATGTGGATCGAGTTCAACATCTACTCTCTCAGCACCAAATTTTCCTCAAACAATATAAATGTGTTTTTGGTGCCTATGAATTTGAGTACTTGGGTCATATTGTTGGAAAGGAAGGTGTTAGGGTGGATCCTAAAAATATTGAAGCTATGCACGATTGGCCTTGCCCAAAGACTCTCAAAATCATGCATGGATTTATGGTTTTAACAGGATAGTATCGCGATTTTGTTAAGAATTATGGAAATATTGTGGCACCTCTCACTTCTCTCCTTAAACATAATTCTTTCACTTATAATCCCACAGTTGATTAGGATTTCAAACCTTGAAGGCATCCATGTGCACCACTCTACTCCTGGCCTTTCCTGATTTCACAAATACCTTTGTCCTGGAATGTGATGCTTCCAGGAGAGGAATTGGAGCAGTCCTTATGCAAGATGGTCGACCTTTGGCCTTTACCAACAAACAATTGTCAGAGTGACATTTGAGCCAATCAATCTATGAAAAGGAGATGTTGGTTATTCTGCATGCAGTGGATCTTTGGCGCCCTTATCTATTGGGGCATCACTTCCAAATTAAGACAGATCATCAAAGCCTCAAGTATTTTCTGGAACAATGCCCTTCCTCCCTGGAGAAAAATAAAATGGGTGACTAAGATCTTTGGATATGATTATGAGATCATTTACAAGAAAGGAAAAGACAATTTGGTTGTTGATGCACTTTCAAGAAAATATGAATATGAAGGGTCCCTTTTTTCCCTCTCCATCATTGTAATAGATTAGCTCCAAGTTGTTCGCTAGGAATGGCTACAAGATCCCAAAATTTCACATCTGATCCAACAATTGTAGGCCAATTCTTCAGTTTCCCCAGGGTACTCTTAGCACAATGATGAGCTTCACTACAAAGGCCATTTGTATTTAAGTAAACAATCACAACTTGAATCCATGCTACTTTCTGAGCTTCATGCTACACCCATAGTTGGGCACTCAGGGTTTACCAAAACCTCTGACCGGATCAAACGTTCTTTTTTATGGGATGGTATGAAATAGGATGTTCACAATTTTGTGGATGAATGTGATGTTTGTCAATGCATCAAGGGTGAAACAATCAAAGCTCCTGGCACACTACAACTGCTTACAATTCCACCTACTATTTGGATGGATATATCTATGCATTTTATTGTGGGCTTACCTAAATCGGGCAATAAATCAGTCATCATGGTGGTCATTGATCATCTTTCCAAGTATTCTCATTTCTATGCTCTTCAACACCCATTTACTGCCTCCAATGTGGCTCAAATTTTCATGGATCAGGTCTTCAAGCTTCATAGCATGCCTCATTCTATTGTTTCTAATAGATACCCCACTTTCACCAGCAATTTTTGGCAAGAACAATTTAGACTACTGGGCACCCAATTACGTCTCAGCACAACTTATCATCCCCATACTGTTGGTCAAACTGAAGTTGTCAACAAGTGTTTGGAAACATATTTGAGATGTTTTGCATCGGAAAGGAAAAATCAGTGGGCTCAATTGTTACCACTAGTTGAATGGTGGTACAACACTTCTTACCATACAACTAACCACATGACTCCTTTTGAAGTAGTATATGGAAAGAATCCACCTTCAGTTCTCTCATACCTTCCAGGTGTCTCGAAGGTCCAGGTGGTTGACCAAACGCTTACAGTTTGAGAGGCTATTATTTGTACCCTTAAAGAGAATTTGATCATGGCCTAGAATCACATGAAGCAATAGGAAGATCAAGGTCACTTTGAATGTCAATTTGTTGAAGGAGACTAGGTGTTTCTTCGACTACAACCTTATAATAAAACTTCCCTTAAGGATGACCATTGTCAGAAAATGGTGCCCAAATTCTATGGTCCTTATACTGTTCTCAAGCATGTGGGACAGGTGTCCTAACAATTATCTTCTCCCTGTCATTCTAAGCTCCATCTTGTTTTTCATGTCTCTTTCTTAAAGAAGGTGAGTGGAACTAAGTGCCAAACTCAAACCATCTTTCTCGATTTGGATCAAGAAGGATCCATCTGGTTGTAGCCAAAAGAAATTTTGGACCAACATGAGTGTCTTATGTGTCAGTGCACCATCAAGGAAGTTTTATTCAATTGGAAAGATATAACTCCAGTAGATGCCACTTGGGAAACAACTACCATTCTGCAACAATTTCCTCATCTCAAACCTTGAGGACAAGGATTCTTTTAAGGGGGAGGACATGTTAGGGACCTAACCTCCCTAACCCCTCATGTAGGTAGAATAATATATTTCCATGTAATAAAGGCCAATATTAATCAGGCCTATCAATAAGGAAGAATAAGTCAAATGTAAGAAGACCTAATAGAAGCTTTCGCTTCTAGAAGGATCTTCCTCTAGATTGTTCTTTTGGATAGATAAATTTAGTATAAATAGGAGTAGAGGGTATGATAATTTTTGTATTGGATATTATTTTAATAGAGCTTTTCTCTACTAGAGGTTTCCCCCTCGAAGAGGCAAGTGAACATTGATATCATTAATTAAGGTGTTATTTATGGTGTTATTCTCATATTATTCTAGTATTGTTCTGGTTATATCATTGTTGTTCTACCATTTCTAGATAAAATATTTATGTTCTGCATACTATTTTATATCTGGAATACTACATCAAAACTTAAAGTAGTTGTATTACTACCTATGGCCACAACCAAACTATCCCACGAGTCTGTTAAAGAGCACAATAAACTATTACATTTGTCTTCATCAGAAATTTTAATATCAACAGATAATAACTAACTTACCATTGTATTGATGGAATTCATATGCTTTATCATCAAGTCTCCATATATCATCGTCATGCTATATAGCTTATTTTGCAGCAATAATTTGTTTACCAAGGGCTTAAACTGATACAAAGTCCCTAACGTATCCCATAATTCCTTGGTTGTAGCTTCCCCTAACACATTCAGTAATATTGAATCTCAGAAACACAATTGGATTGTGATCTTCACCTTCCGATCCAACTTTTTTCAGTCTTCTACTAAAGTTCATGTAGGTGCAGTACCTAGACCCACAACGATCCATTGATACTTGTCCACAAACAAATATTCTATATTGATCTTCCATAGCTCAAAACTTTGTACCTTAAATTTATCGATCTCTATTTCCTAATTGCTCACCATTTATTTTCACCTGAAGAATCAATACTACAAATCTCCCACTGTAACAAGGCTTATCACAGAAACGAGCCAAACCCATGACACAAATAATTGCTCTAATACCATGTTAAGGTTTTTCATTACACAATAACCTGCAGGTATTATTAAATGTCCAAACCAACAACATCACCTTAAGTGGGTGGTTAGTCCCATGTTCCCGAGATGACAATTAGTCCATGAGATCAATTCCCAAATATGTGACATTTAATTCACCACCACCCCCCCTCCGACGTAAGTTGGGGTAATTGAACCTGGGCCAAGGCTCTGATACCAAATGTACATTTTAACCTTGTACAATTAATTAATGTAAACATATTCGTAATAAAAACAGAAAATATACAATGGCACACACACACACTATGCAAAGATTTTTACCCTGGAAACCCAAACTAGGAAAACCATCAACCTATATAGTGTTCCACCTCTAATATTCTATTTATAATGTCTCCATTGTTTACAATACAATACAATATATATGATCTCGCGACATCCAAAACCCCTAATCCATTGACTCGGATTAGTCAACAACCTTAATTCTTGTACTAGAATTAGAAAACCATATATTTTATTAAGAATATGTTTGTAGTAATTAATTGCACAAGGATAAAATCTATATTTGTTATCAGAGCCTTGGCCCAGTTTCAATTCCCCTGATTACCTCTGGCAATTGATCTCATGGACTAACCACCCACTCAAGTTGATGTTGTTGGTTTGTAAGTTTACTAATACCTGTGAGTTTTGGTGTAATGGAAAACCTTAACAAGAACATGGAGCAATGATACCTTGTATCGAGTATGTGTGTGATGAGCATCAAGTACAAAATCCATGCACTACATATTTTCATTTCATATTATAAAATATAGTTAATGAATAGTATTGAATAATAATGTGATAATAATGTATTAAATGTATTGGTTTCTCATAATATATAAATATCAAAGCTACTAATTGTTAAATGTATGGTTTTCTCGTAGAATAGAAATATTAATAGTTATATAATTTCAATTGTTTTAAAATGGAATCTCAAGTCTTTTTATTTAATAAGAATTGAAAAATCATTAGTTTTTAAGAGCATTACTTTAAAAATGTGGGGTTTTAGGTATATTATGAATGATATTTATTCTCAACTTTAATGTGTGCGTACATAAATGTTTATATCCCTCATCTTTATCTGAAACTGAAATCATACGAAGGGATCAAAGAATGTTTCCCACAAACCCCATGCATCGGGGGGGGGGGAGTGATTACTTATCTTATTCTTGGGCATTCTCACGTTTTCTTCCCCACCCACAATATAGGAGGCATAAGACCACTAGCCAAGCTAGAGAGGTGATCCAAAGATTATTGTAAAGGAAGGTGATATGATTCCATGGGTATGCCTACCTTAGTAAACCAGTAAAATTGAGATGTTGAGCTAGCATATGTACAATAATGACTTGGCAATAGCTTAATGTGGTAAAGTGTGTAAATATGGGCTCCACGTGATAATACTATTATGAATGATGTGGTGCACATGAAGTAGTTCCATGTATATACATAAAAAATACAATGTGCAAGTTCAAAACATAGAGATTCAAAAAAACAACGAATGAAATTTATCATCAACTCTAAGTTAAAGGATTTTAAAAAGAATAACACGTAGGTTATATTGTAGCTGCAACAACCCTCCTTTATTTTTTCTTTTACAAGCGAAAGGAAAAGGACCCCCTACTAAAATTTTCAACCACAATGCCTAATCCTCTACTACTTGAGCCTAATGTTAATTCTTTATCTACCTTGAGGGAGTTGGGGGTTTGATATTTATTGGTGATTGTCTTTGAGGAGGTTTTTTTTATCCTTTTGATATTATTCTTTCAAATGTCTTCACAATTATTTTTAACTTATGATGGTTCATTGACATTTTATGATGACATTGACAAGTTATCTTTGGGACCTTTTGCATATTCTAAAGTATTTGATTATCCTATATGGATGCAGAGTTTGATGATCTATTGTATGTCTTGAATGAGTTTTATTTTGAGGACTTTCTAAATGGATAACTTAAATGAAGAACACATATGCATTTTTCATCCTATTGATTGCATGTTGTGCATAATGTATTCACCTCTATGCCCTCGTATGTTGATCATACTCTTCAGTTTTGAACTCTTGACTAGAATCACAAGATAATTAATCCTTCCTTTGAGTTTGAGGCTCGGTACATGCAACTTTCAGGACACTTATCTGCAACATCCAAGATCATGGATGATTATATTTGAACAAAACTATCACTTAATCATAATTTTTTGGAAAGAAATGAATGTAATTTTTATGATATACTGGAAAATGTCTTCTTCCTCAATGTGTCTTCTTCCTCACATAACTGATCTCATATTTTTTGTGGTTGCAAAAGAAAGGTCATAGGATCACTTCCTCTACATGACCTCTCCATCCTTGAAATGCATGTGGGGAATCCCTCGATATTTTTCCTCTTTCCTTAACTTCTCTATATTCAGATCTTCTCTATCATTTGACTCCCAACAGTCAACATTAGGAAATAAGCCTTGTCTTTCCCAAGCATTAGTCGTATTTTTGTTTATCACCATTGCAATGATGACTCTGGAACCTTGATCCTTACCAATATATCCCTCATAAGGAAGTAGATTCACCTTTACTTACAGTTTTCCTGAGGTCCAAATCTCACAAGGATATTAGATCCACCTTTCCCACAGACCTATCTCACAAGCTCATCGGATTTACTTCTATCAGAAATCCCCATTCAAAGTGTTCAGTGTGCATTGTCTTGATACTAGTCCGAAGAGCAAAATCCTATTGGGTTCCTCTCATCGGGTTTGTCTCATCAGGTTGGCCAAGTGAATTCCCTTGTGATATTCCCGAGGTTCGAAAGGCGTGAGCTTATTTTGATTGATCTCTATCGAGTTCTTCTTTCTCCCCCCCTCTCTTTGAAAACCCAGGTCTGAGGTCCTATCAAGATTCTTAGATGTGGAACAATGTCATGTTGTCACCAAATTCTTGCTCGCCACTTATCGTAACCATATTTATGCGTTATGGTCTGACATAGTAGCATGTTCCCTAATCCTATTGGATTTCTTCTCCTTCCAAGCTCATCAAGTTTTCCCTCTGTGATTTTCACCTTGACTAGATTGACATGTATCATGTGCCCAAATAGCATCAAACTCATTTTATCATATGATTCACTCTTTGTGATTTTAATGTGTCACACGACATGTCGTCTCTTTACCCCTTGGTTGTTTGTCATTTGTCATGTCTGAATTTGAGCGGTCTTGATTTCCATTTGGCATACCTATCCAACTTGACTCTCGGTTAATTGAAATCTACATCGTACCTTGCTTCTATTTTTGGTCCCTAGGTGTAGAAACCTGACATGTGTGGAACCCTGACTCATGTGGAACTTGGCCTCATTTTCCTAGTTTTGTATATAATTTTTATATTTTTATTTTATTTCTCATTTTTATTTTTATGTATTTATTTATTTTCATTTTTAATTTTCCTATGTATTTGCAAAACCACATGGTTTTGATTGCCCATGGTTTTTACAAATTTCCCATGGATTTCCCCGAAATTACCCTTGGTATATATTTTTACACGGAAAAAATCAATTTTACTTTAGAAATAATTTTGCATGGGTAAAATTAGTTTTACATGGTGCATTTTTCCTAAATCCCTAATGTTACATATTTTGTATTTGTTTATTCTTATTCTTTTTCCATATCCTTGTAAAATTAGATACAATTTGACTTTTTCACACACACACACACACACACACACATATTCGTTTATTTTATTTCTTTTTCATTTTTACTTTATTTTTGTTTTCCCCATTCTTCCCATAAGTCTTAGGCTATGTATTTTTATTTTATTTTTAATTTTATTTTTAATTTTATTTCATTTTATTTTTTATTTTTTATTTTTTAATCTTAATTTCCCCCTTAACCCATTGGTCTTCGAATTAATGTTTTTAGGCTTCACTCTTCGATAAATCTCATGCATTTACCGTTGCAAAAAACTTTACCCTTATTCTCATAATCCCCTCCTGCCATCAAGTCTTTCCTCATTCTCGAAATCCCCTCCTCCCCTCCCTGAATACCTTTGGAACACCTTAGAATTATTACAATATTTTTGGACCTMAGGATTATCAGGATTAACTGTCAGAGATTACCCATCAGGATTACCCCATAGRATTCTTCACACTTCAGAATTAATCCAGCAAGATTTACCCTTAGGACAATCCCTCCTCCTTTTCTGAAAACCTCCTTCCCGACCACCTCCCAAATACCTTTGGAAACCTCTTGAATATTTKATTAATATTTTACTTTTGAATATTTTATTAATATTTAACTTTTGAATATTTTATTAATATTTAACTTTTGAATATTTTAATAATATTTTGGGACCTTCCCATCAGACTTATCCCTTCAAAAAWTTTCCCATCGGGATTTACCTTAGGACCTCATCCTTCCTACTTTTTCAAAATCATTCGGTCTCAAGAACCTTGGGATTATTTTATATTATTTGGACTTAGTCTTTCAAGATTATTACCCATCACATCTCACGCATTGGACTCCACTTGTCACTTATTGGGTTTGACCTTCCCGACCATTGGACCTCAACAACCTATCGGGATTGAGCTAATGGAATCACCTCATTAATTTTCACCCTTTTGACAATCGGGATGGATTATGATGGATTATTTTAATATTTTGGGGTGGTAGGACTTTAGGATTTTTTTCTATTATTTAATTTTTATTTCATTATTTTATTTTTCATTATTTATTTTCCTATTTTATTTATTTTTTATTTAATTCCTATTTTTACTACAGTTATTGGCTAAAATTTATATGTGAGCCCTAGGTCCTATGCCTCCTCTAGTTCTTTACAAAAATCAAGTAAGGGGGATAAAAACTATATAAAGAATTCAGTCTCGAATTACCTCATGCATGTGGTATAATCATTTTCAGGGTGAAGATCGACGGTCCAGATTCCCCCACAAGGAAATCAAGTGTTGGTGTGTGTCAAATGAAAACGACCATATCTAGGGTTATAGGAGTCCAAATAAAGACCAGGATACCTCGTTGGAAAGGTCTCAAGTAGGAGAGTGCATTGGAGAACAAATCTAAGCCAAACCTATGACAGCAAATCCTAGAAAATTAAAAGAACATAAGGCCACGAATTTAAAAGGAAATGGATTGTACAATGTTCAGACGGACATATCTGGAGCTACAGAAGACTAAATCAAGCCCAACATGGCTCGTCGAAAAGCTAGCAAAGAGAAAAACATGATGGTACAACTAGTATTGACAGCTTGAGGGAGGAAATTCCTAGAAAATTCAAAGAAAAGAAGAGGCTTGAATTTGATTAAAATTTAGGTTGTGCAATGTTCAAGTAGTCATAAATGGAGCTATATATGATGCAGACCCCCAACCCTCTGGCCGAGATCCGCTCAGGATCATTATAAATTCTCCTCGAGCCAAACCGGCTCTTTTGGTTCCTTACTAGAACCTTCAACGAATCCACAGGTCCTTCATGAAAACCCACCCTACGCAACTTAACACCAGGCGCAAACCTTACATCTCCATGCGACCACAACCTAGCCTTAACGCAAGCACCTTTCGCAACTCGCGACTTCGTGAGTCGAAGACCCTCGACTCCTATTTCTCCAAATGTCGATACCTGAGATGCGATACGGTTATGGCTCCTCCTTGTTAGCGCCTTCCACACATAACCACCGGCTAGGGCTAAGTGCTAGCACTACTCGCAACTCACG
>SNQJ01S0068785.1:29087-43347 GCA_010110895.2 Picea sitchensis | reverse complement strand
GTTCCAAAGGTATTCAGGGAGGGGAGGAGGGGATTTCGAGAATGAGGAAAGACTTGATGGCAGGAGGGGATTATGAGAATAAGGGTAAAGTTTTTTGCAACGGTAAATGCATGAGATTTATCGAAGAGTGAAGCCTAAAAACATTAATTCGAAGACCAATGGGTTAAGGGGGAAATTAAGATTAAAAAATAAAAAATAAAAAATAAAATGAAATAAAATTAAAAATAAAATTAAAAATAAAATAAAAATACATAGCCTAAGACTTATGGGAAGAATGGGGAAAACAAAAATAAAGTAAAAATGAAAAAGAAATAAAATAAACGAATATGTGTGTGTGTGTGTGTGTGTGTGTGAAAAAGTCAAATTGTATCTAATTTTACAAGGATATGGAAAAAGAATAAGAATAAACAAATACAAAATATGTAACATTAGGGATTTAGGAAAAATGCACCATGTAAAACTAATTTTACCCATGCAAAATTATTTCTAAAGTAAAATTGATTTTTTCCGTGTAAAAATATATACCAAGGGTAATTTCGGGGAAATCCATGGGAAATTTGTAAAAACCATGGGCAATCAAAACCATGTGGTTTTGCAAATACATAGGAAAATTAAAAATGAAAATAAATAAATACATAAAAATAAAAATGAGAAATAAAATAAAAATATAAAAATTATATACAAAACTAGGAAAATGAGGCCAAGTTCCACATGAGTCAGGGTTCCACACATGTCAGGTTTCTACACCTAGGGACCAAAAATAGAAGCAAGGTACGATGTAGATTTCAATTAACCGAGAGTCAAGTTGGATAGGTATGCCAAATGGAAATCAAGACCGCTCAAATTCAGACATGACAAATGACAAACAACCAAGGGGTAAAGAGACGACATGTCGTGTGACACATTAAAATCACAAAGAGTGAATCATATGATAAAATGAGTTTGATGCTATTTGGGCACATGATACATGTCAATCTAGTCAAGGTGAAAATCACAGAGGGAAAACTTGATGAGCTTGGAAGGAGAAGAAATCCAATAGGATTAGGGAACATGCTACTATGTCAGACCATAACGCATAAATATGGTTACGATAAGTGGCGAGCAAGAATTTGGTGACAACATGACATTGTTCCACATCTAAGAATCTTGATAGGACCTCAGACCTGGGTTTTCAAAGAGAGGGGGGGAGAAAGAAGAACTCGATAGAGATCAATCAAAATAAGCTCACGCCTTTCGAACCTCGGGAATATCACAAGGGAATTCACTTGGCCAACCTGATGAGACAAACCCGATGAGAGGAACCCAATAGGATTTTGCTCTTCGGACTAGTATCAAGACAATGCACACTGAACACTTTGAATGGGGATTTCTGATAGAAGTAAATCCGATGAGCTTGTGAGATAGGTCTGTGGGAAAGGTGGATCTAATATCCTTGTGAGATTTGGACCTCAGGAAAACTGTAAGTAAAGGTGAATCTACTTCCTTATGAGGGATATATTGGTAAGGATCAAGGTTCCAGAGTCATCATTGCAATGGTGATAAACAAAAATACGACTAATGCTTGGGAAAGACAAGGCTTATTTCCTAATGTTGACTGTTGGGAGTCAAATGATAGAGAAGATCTGAATATAGAGAAGTTAAGGAAAGAGGAAAAATATCGAGGGATTCCCCACATGCATTTCAAGGATGGAGAGGTCATGTAGAGGAAGTGATCCTATGACCTTTCTTTTGCAACCACAAAAAATATGAGATCAGTTATGTGAGGAAGAAGACACATTGAGGAAGAAGACATTTTCCAGTATATCATAAAAATTACATTCATTTCTTTCCAAAAAATTATGATTAAGTGATAGTTTTGTTCAAATATAATCATCCATGATCTTGGATGTTGCAGATAAGTGTCCTGAAAGTTGCATGTACCGAGCCTCAAACTCAAAGGAAGGATTAATTATCTTGTGATTCTAGTCAAGAGTTCAAAAATAAAGAGTATGATCAACATACAAGGGCATAAAGGTGAATACATTATGCACAACATGAAATCAATAGGATGAAAAATGAATATGTGTTCTTCATTTAAGTTATCCATTCAGAAAGTCCTCAAAATAAAACTCATTCAAGACATACAATAGAACATCAAAATCTGCATCCATATAGGATAATCAAATACTTTAGAATATGCAAAAGGTCCCAAAGATAACTTGTCAATGTCATCATAAAATGTCAATGAACCATCATAAGTTAAAAATCATTGTGAAGACATTTGAAAGAATAATATCAAAAGGATCAACAAACCTCCTCAAAGACAATCACCAATAAATATCAAACCCCCAACTCCCTCAAGGCAGATAAAGAATTAACATTAGGCTCAAGTAGTAGAGGATTAGGCATTAGGGTTGAAAATTTTAGTAGAGGGTCCTTTTCCTTTCCCTTGTAAAAGAAAAGGTAAAGGGGGTTGTTGCAGCTACAATATAACCTACATGCTATTCTTTTTAAAATCCTTTAACTTAGAGTTGATGATAAATTCCATTCGTTATTTTTTTGAATCTCTATGTTTTGAACTTGCACATTATATTTTTTTATTTATATACATGGAACTGCTTCATGTGCACCACATCATTCATAATAGCATTATCACATGGAGGCCATCTTTACACACTTTACCACATTAAGCTATTAAGTCATTATTGTACACATGCTAGCTCAACAACTCAATTTTATTGGTTTACTAAGGTAGGCATACCCATGGAATCATATCACCTTCCTTTACAATAATCTTTGGATCACCTCTCTATCTTGGATAGTGGTCTTATGCCCTCCTATATTGTGGGTGGGGAAGAAAACGGGAGAATGCCCAAGAATAAGATAAGTAATCACCCCCCCCGATGCATGGGGTTTGCGGGAAACATTCTTTGATCCCTTCGTATGATTTCAGTTTTAGATAAAAATGAGGGATATAAGCATTTATGTACGCGCACATTAAAGTTGAGAATAAATATTATTCATAATATACCTAAAACTCCACATTTTTAAAGTAATGCTTTTAAAAACTAATGATTTTTCAATTCTTATTAAATAAAAAGACTTGAGATTCCATTTTAAAACAATTGAAATTAAATAACTATTAATATTTCTATTCTACAAGAAAACCATACATTTAACAATTAGTAGCTTTGATATTTATATATTATGAGAAACCAATACATTTAATACATTACTATCACATTATTATTCAATACTATTGATTAACTATATTTTATAATATGAAATGAAAATATGTAGTGCATGGATTTTGTACTTGATACTCATCACACACATACTCGATACAAGGTAGCATTGCTCCATGTTCTTGTTAAGGTTTTCCATTACACCAAAACTTGCAAGTATTAGTAAACTTCCAAACCAACAACATCACCTTGAGTGGGCGGTTAGTCCACAAGATCAATTGCCAGAGGTAACTCGGGGGAATTGAAACTGGGCCAAGGCTCTGATACCAAATATAGATTTTATCCTTGTGCAATTAATTACTGCAAACATATTCTTAATAAAATCTATGGTTTTCTAATTCTAGTACAAGAATTAGGGTTGTTGACTAATCCGAGTCAATGGATTAGGGGTTTTGGATGTCGCGAGATCATATGTATTGTATTGTATTGTAAACAATGGAGACATTATAAATAGAATATTAGAGGTGGAACACTATATAGGTTGATGGTTTTCCTAGTTTGGGTTTCCAGGGTAAAAATCTTTGCATAGTGTGTGTGTGTGCCATTGTATATTTTCAGTTTTTATTATGAATATGTTTACATTAATTAATTGTACAAGGTTAAAATGTACATTTGGTATCAGAGCCTTGGCCTAGGTTCAATTACCCCAACTTACGTCGGAGGGGAGGGGGGCTGGTGGACTAACCGTCACATATTTGGGAATTGATCTCATGGACTAACTGTCATCTCAGGAACATGGGACTAACCACCCACTTAAGGTGATGTTGTTGGTTTGGACGTTTAATAATACCTGCGGGTTTTTGTGTAATGAAAAACCTTAACATGGTATCAGAGCAATTATTTGCGTCAGGGGGATGCCTTTGTGGTCGGGGGTTTGGCCTGTGTCTATGATAAGCCTTGTTACAGTGGGAGATTTGTAGTATTGATTCTTCAGGTGAAAATAAATGGTGAGCAATTAGGAAATAAAGATCGATAAATTTAATGGACAAAGTTTTGAGCTATGGAAGATCAATATAGAATATTTGTTGGTGGAAAAGTATCAATGGATCATTGTGGATCTAGGTACTACACCTACATGAACTTTAGTAGAAGATTGAAAAAAGTTGGATTAGAAGGCGAAGATTACAATCCAATTGTGTTTCTTAGATTCAATATTACTGAATGTGTTAGGGGAAGCTACAACCAAGGAATTATGGGATAAGTTAGGGACTTTGTATCAGTCTAAGTCCTTGGTAAACAAATTATTGCTGCAAAATAAGGTATATAGCATGAGTATGAAATATGGAGACTCGATGATAAAGTATATGAATTCCATCAATACAATGGTAAGTTAGTTATTATCTGTTGATATTAAAATTTCTGGTGAAGACAAATGTAATAGTTTATTGTGCTCTTTAATAGACTCATGGGATAGTTTGGTTGTGGCCATAGGTAGTAATACAACTACTTTAAGTTTTGATGTAGTATTCCAAATATAAAATAGTATGCATAACATAAATATTTTATCTAGAAATGGTAGAACAACAATGATATAACCAGAACAATACCAGAATAATATGAGAATAACACCATAAATAGCACCTTAATTAATGATATCAATGTTCACTTGCCTCTTTGAGGGGGAAACCTCTAGTAGAGCAGAGCTCTATTAAAATAATATCCAATAAAAAAATTATCATACCCTCTACTCCTATTTATACTAAATTTATCTATCCAAAAGAACAATCTAGAGGAAGATCCTTCTAGAAGCGAAAGCTTCTATTAGGTCTTCTTACATTTGAATTATTCTTCCTTATTGATAGGCCTTATTAATATTGGCCTTTATTACATGGATATATATTATTCTACCTACATGAGGGGTTAGGGAGGTTAGGTCCCTAACATGTCCTCCCCCTTAAAAGAATCCTTGTCCTCAAGGCTTGAGATGAGGAAATTACTGTAGAATGGTAGTTGGTTCCCAAGTGGCATCTACTGGAGTTGTATCTTTCCATTGGAATAAAACTTCCTTGATGGTGCACTGACACATAATATGCTCATGTTGGTCCAAAACTGCTTGTGGCTACAACTAGATGGATTCTTCTTGATCCAAATCGACAAAGATGGTTTGAGTTTGGCACTTAGTTCAACTCACCTTATTTAAGAAAGAGACATGAAAAACAAGATGGAGCTTAGAATGACAAGGAAAAGATAATTGTTAGGACACCTGTCCCACATGCTTGAGAACGGTATAAGGACCATAGAATTTGGGCGCCAATTTCTGACAATGGTCATCCTTGAGGGAAGTTTTATTATATGGTTGTAGTCGAAGAAACACCTAGTATCCTTCAACAAATTGATTTCAAAGTGACCTTGATCTTCCTATTACTTCATGTGATTCTGGGCCATGATCAAATTCTCTTTAAGGGTACAAATAATAGCCTCTCAAACTGTGAGCTTTTGGTCAACCGCCTGGATCTTCGAGACACCTGGAAGGTATGAGAGAACTAAAGGTGGATTTTTCCCATATACTTATTTAAAAGGAGTCATGTGGTTAGTTGTATGGTAAGAAGTGTTGTACCACCATTCAACTAGTGGTAACAATTGAGCCCACTGATTTTTCCTTTCTGATGCAAAACACCTCAAATATGTTTCCAAACACTTGTTGACAACTTCAGTTTGACCATCAGTATGGGGATGATAAGCTGTACTGAGACGTAATTGGGTGCCCAGTAGTCTAAATTGTTCTTGCCAAAAATTGTTGGTGAAAGTGGGGTATCTATCAGAAACAATAGAATGAGGCATGCTATGACGCTTGAAGACATGATCCATGAAAATTTGAGCCACATTGGAGGTGGTAAATGGGTGTTGAAGAGCATAGAAATGAGCATACTTTGAAAGGCGATCAATGACCACCATGATGATTGATTTATTGCTCGATTTAGGTAAGACCACAATAAAATCCATAGATATATCCATCCAAATAACAAGTGGAATTGTAAGCGGTTGTAGTGTGCCAGGAGCTTTGACTGTTTCACCCTTGATGCATTGACAAACATCACATTCAACCACAAAATTGTGAACATCCTGTTTCATACCATCCCATAAAAAAGAACATTTGACCCAGTCAGAGGTTTTGGTAAACCCTGAGTGCCCAACTGTGGGTGTAGCATGAAGCTCAGAAAGTAGCATGTATTCAAGTTGTGATTGTTTACTTAAATAAAAATGGCCTTTGTAGAGAATCTCATCATTGTGCCAAGAGTACCCTGGGGAAACTGGAGAATTGACCTACAATTGTTGGATTAGATGTGAAATTTTGGGATCTTGTAGCCATTCCTAGCGAACAACTTGGAGCTAATCGGGTACAATGATGGAGAGGGAAAAAAGGGACCCTTCATCTTCATATTTTATTGAAAGTGCATCAACAACCAAATTGTCTTTTCCTTTCTTGTAAATGATCTCATAATCATATCCAAAGATCTTAGTCACCCATTTTTTTTCTCTCCATGGAGGAAGGGCATTGTTCCAGAAAATACTTGAGGATTTGATGATCTGTCTTAATTTGGAAGTGATTCCCCAATAGATAAGGGTGCCTAAGATCCACTGCATGCATAATAACCAACATTTTCTTTTCATAGATTGATTGGCTCAAATGTCACTTTGACAATTGTTTGCTGGTAAAGGCCAAAGGCAGACCATCTTGCATAAGGACTACTCCAATTCCTCTCTTGGAAGCATCACATTCCAGGACAAAGGTCTTTATGAAATTAGGAAGGGCCAGGACTAGAGTGGTGCACATGGCTGCCTTCAAGGTTTGAAAGCTTGATCAACTACGAGAGTCCAAGTTAAATAATTATGTTTAAGGAGAGAAGTGAGAGGTGCCACAATATTTCCATAATTCTTAACAAAATCACGATACTATCCTGTTAAACCCATAAATCCACGCATGATTTTGAAAGTCTTTGGGTGAGACCAATCCTGCATAGCTTCAATATTTTTAGGATCCACCCTAACACCTTCCTTGCCAACAATATGACCCAAGTAATCGAATTCATAGGTGCCAAAAACACATTTATGTTGCTTGAGGAAAAGTTGGTGCTGAGAGAGTAGATGTTGAACTCGATCCACATAAGCAAGATGGGTTGTCCAGGTTTTATTATAGATGAGGATATCATCAAAGAAAACTAAGACAAAATGACAGAGAAAAGGACGAGAGACATGGTTCATGAGGCTTTGGAAAGTGGAGGGAGAATTATACAAGCCAAAGGGCATGACCAAAAAATTATAGCGGCCCTCATGAGTTCGAAATGTAGTCTTAGGAATGTCTACCTCATTCATATGTATCTAGTGGTATCCAAAACGAAGATTAAGTTTAGTAAAGAACTGGGCACCACTCAATTCATCCAAGAGGTCATCAATGACATGAATGGGAAATTTGTCTTTGATGGTGAGTTTGTTGAGGGCACGAAAGTCAGGACACATGCACCAAGAGCCTTATTTTTTAAGGACCATGACAACAGGAGAAGAGTAGGGGATTGTACTAGGATAGATAACACCTACGGTGATAAATTCTTGAACAAGTTTCTCAATTTCATTTTTTTGGGAAAAGGGATGACGATAGGGATGAACATTGGGAGGAAGGATGCCAAGGAAAAGGGGAACATAATGATCATGAACACTACGGGAAGGAGGAAGTCCTTGGGGAGTGAAAACAAATTGATGTTTGGAGAGGATGGATTGGAGGTCCTGTGACACAAAGGGTGTCTCAGTGGCCTGAATGGCATGGAGTTGTACAATAATGCCAGAATGACCTTTTTTGAGGAGATTTTCCATGTGATGGGAACTGATGATCTTCGGGGAATAGACAATGATTCCTTGGAACTTATATTTTTGGCCCTCCTGGTTGAATTGCATGGTTAATTCCTTAAAATCCATGAGAATGGGACCCAGATTCCTTAGCCATTATGAAACCAACACAATGTCACAACTACCCATGTCGATAGCAAACATATGAGATTTCATGTGGTACTAACCAATTTGGAGACACATATTTTCACAACATCCCCCACATTTCATGGACCCGCCATTGGAAATCATGATTTGAAAATTATTGACGACAAAGATATAGCAATTAGTTTCTTGGGAAATGCGGCAATGAATAAAATTATGGAGTCTTCCACTATCAACAAGGATGATGACCTTCCTATGATTAATGTAACAAATTAGCTTGAGGGTTTGGGGAGAAGAGAACCCAGTGAGATCATTCAAGGAAATGACTGGTTCAACTTTGGGAGGGTTGAAGGGTGGGGTCATGTCAGTGGGTTCGGGTGACTCAGCCACAGGGGGGGCCTCAACATCATCTTCCGAAAAATCCTTAGAGATGGCCATAAAAATATTTTGTTCGTTACACTTGTGCCCAAGAAAATATTTTTCATCACAATTATAACAAAGGCCTTTGAGTTGCCATTGATCCATTTCTTCCCTGGTCAATTTATGGATATTTAGTGGAGTGGAAGGTGGAGTGGGAGTGACTGGTTTAGGGTGAGGGGTAAAGGAGGGTTTTTGGGTTTGAGAAGAGAAAACCTATTGTTCTTCCTTATCTATTTTAGTAGCTTCCACCCAACTCTGAGGCTGAGCCATGAGGACATGGGAACAAATATCATCCTTGAGGCCACTGATAATTTTTTTTTGGAAAAAAGCATCACACATGCCCTCTGTACGAAAACCCAATCGCTCAAAAGCGGCTATAAAGTCTTCCACTGTTCCAGATTGTTTCAACTTTGTCAAACAACCTAAATGGTTGGTGTAAGTGTCAAAGAGTTCAGAAATCTCAGCCACAAATTGTGTCCAAGCCACATACCCTTGGCAGGCATTTTTTCTCCATTTCCACCATTGCCAACATTCTTGATCTAGATGGAGAACATCATACCAAAGTTTGGCCAACTCATTTGTAATGCCATACAAAGAGAAATATTGTTCCATTTGAGTTACCTAGCCAGTGGGATCCAAGCCATCAATTTTTTTCACATCCACATGCAGAATGCGTAGGTCACGCTAAAAGTGATGGGGTTGAAAAGTCAGGGAATTATAGGAAGTTGTGAGTCAAAGAAGGGAATATCTATAGGGATATTCAACTTGGCATAGATCGTGCTATAGAAGGATGCAACATGGGTAGCGAGGTATTTTTTGATGGTTTCCATTTTTTCATCTATGGAGTAATGCATGTTTTTATTGATGGTGGAAAAATTGGCATTGAGTTGCCTCACTTCCTATTAGGTCTTTGTGAAATTAGAGGATAAGGAATTGAATTGAGATTCCAAGTATTGGCTATGTGTGTGGGCCATGATGAAGAAAGAAAATGAAAAGGGATGGGTGGGACCACATAAAATATGGGTTATGGGTGAAGTGTATCACGACGATCAGGGTGATGAGGGGAATCCAATGGGGTAAGGCCCTAATAAGGGTGTTGGAAGGGGGTCTGTTCCACATGAAAAACATTTGCTGAAAAATGATAGGTATGACTATGATAAGGGTGAAGAGTGGAATCAAATGGGACAGGGCTCAAATAATGGTGCCAACCTGATCCATATTTGTTTTTTAACTCATGCAGAGTTATACTCTGATCTGAAGAATATCGCAGTGTTGAAATGTCCAAATTCTTATCAGGAAGAAATGTGTAGTAATTTTTCAACTCGAATGAAGAGGCACAGTTGCATGGAAATAGATCTTGTCTGTTCTATTTTTGTTTCCATCCCAAGGGTTAGGGTATGCAGGGTGTCTACAGACAAGGGTTTTCCCTGTGCTATATCTCTCTGATATACGTGTGGGATCCAACAATAGTACTCGACCCAATATATCAGGGCACCAACTAAGGAGGCTAGACCGCACCCTTAGCCGTACTACCCGACTACCCAGGTACTATAGAGTATCTTCCTGAGTAATATTCTCGGTGGAACTATATTAGTTAGGCAACTGATCAGTTTATCTATGGAGGGATTCAAGAGATCTAGGATGATCCATATACATGTGTTGTCTGATGCACTACAACTCAAAGGGGTACCAATAGGGGTTACAAGGGTGGCCAACAAATGTGTGCTTAAGTACCACTTGTATTTCTTGCGTGTATGACTCCTCGACCGTGGGTTTATGTGTGTAATGACAGATCTCTATAGCTTTAAGATGCCAAAATATGTCTCTACCCTGAAAACAATTAACCCACATTTTTTTTCCAAGGAAGGTGCTCTGATACCACTTGTAGTATTCCATTTATAAAATAGTATGCATAACACAAATATTTTAGCTAGAAATGGCAGAACAATACCAGAATAACACCAGAAAGAGCACCTTGATAAATGATAGCAATGTTCACTGGCCTCTTCGAGGGGTCAACCTCCAAAAGAATAGAGCTCTATTATAATAATATCCAAGAAAGAAATTCTCATACCCTCTACTCCTATTTATACTAAATATGTCTATCCAAAAGAACAATCTAGAGGAAGATCCTTCTAGAAGTGGAAGCTTCTATCATGTCTTCTTACATTTGACTTATTCTTCCTTATTGATAGGCCTGATTAATATTGGTGTTTATTTCATGGAAATATATTATTCTACCTACGTGAGGGGTTAGGGAGGTTAGTTCCCTAACATTTGATGATGTGGTCTCATCATTGTTGTCAGAGGAGATGAGGTGGAAGAAAATGGAAGGACAGAGCACAAATTTATTATTTGCAAGAGGATGCTCCCAGGAAATAAATAGATCTAATTCCCTAAGTGGGAGATCTAATTATAAGGGAAGATATAAATTTGCTGGAAAGTTTGTAAAAGTGTGCTGGATATGTGGAAAAGAAGGGCATTAAAGAAGCAATGTAGATCCAAAAGTGTTGATAGAGGGAAGGTATTTAAAGATGTTCCTTCTACAGAAGAAAAAAACTCCAAGGAAGAAGGATGGGATGCTTACTTGGAGTCTTCAAGAACACATGAAAATCACGAGGCATGACTAGTTGACTCAGGAACATCCTTTCATATGACTCCTAATAGGGATTGGTTCTGTGAATATGAAATGTATGATGGAGGTGATGTTTTCCTAGGTGATGAATCGATGACCAAAATCATAGGAAGAGGAAAATTCAAGTTGAATCTCATGGATGGAAGGATTAGGAAACTTCCTGGTATTCTACACATTCCATGATTGGCCATAAATTTAATTTCTGTAAGCAAAATGGATGAGGGAGGGGTAAAAATAGTGTTTGAAAAAGAAACCTACAAGATGGTTCGAGGAGAAATGGTGTTGTTGAAGGTAGTTCGTATTGGAATTTTGTACAAGTTGTAGGAATAACTATTAGTTATGGGTGCTATAGTTCCATTCTTCCTAAGCTTGGAGATGAAGAAGAAAAAACTCCTACAATCTCTAGAGAAAATACTATGTTGTGGGATCAAAGACTCGGGCATATCGGAGAGAAGGTCCTTCGACTACTACTCGATAAAAGTATGGTTGAAGGTATGTATAAATTCTATCTGGATTTTGATTTCTATTAACATTGTGTATACAGTAAGAAAAATCGAGTAAGATTTCCCTATGGTGCAATGAGGGTAGAGGAAATTTTACAATTGGTGCACAATGATGTGTTTGGACATGTGTTGGTTCCATAACTAGGAAAATATGTGTACTATGTCTCATTTATAGATGAATTCTCGAGGAGTACATGGATATATTTCCTCAGGAAGAAATATGATTTCTTTGACAAGTTTAAAGAGTTTAAGTCTCTTGTGGAGAATCAAACAGAGAAAAGAATTAAGGCGTTGAGGACAGATAATGGTGGAGAGTTTTGTGGAAATGAATTCAAATAATTTTGTAAGAAGTGTAGTATATAAAGGAAAAATAATACTCCATATACACCTCAGAAAAATGGAGTTTTAGAAAAGATGAACATGAGGTTGATGGAAAAATCAAGGTGCATGTTCAATGGTGTCGGGTTAGAACAAGAATTCTAGGCATAGGCAGTGGGTATTGCATATTACCTAGTCATTCGATCACCCTCATCAACATTGGATGACAAGACTTCACAAGAGGTATGTACTGGTAAGAAACCCTCTCTTACAGATCTTAGGGTATTTGGATGTGATGCTTATGTAGACGTTCCAAAGGAAAACAAGAGTAAGCTAGATAAAAAGGCTGAAAAGTGTATCTTTATTGGGTATAAAGATGTGTTGACGGGAAAATTTGACATGTCGTCAACTGGAAGAATAGATCCGGTCTGGGGTTGTCTAAATAACCCAAGCCATTTGGTGTAACCTATTCTGACGGGTTTAATGGCTCCGTTAGCCAACTAGGGTCCTAAAGATAGAAAAATAAAATAAACTAACTAAACAAAAGATTCTAAAAATCGACATAATAATGATAAATATTTATCTAAGAATGTGAATATACAAATGATTATGAACAGTTTATATAGAGTTTACAAGGTTTGCATGAAATCTTGGGAAAATGATTGTTGGATAAAGTTTATGAATCAAATCTGAATAACACTTTTTTTTTAAAGATATTAAATGAATAAATACTAAATGAATACGATTGAAACAATGACACAAAAATAGTCAAAGCTAATTAATGTGATCATCGTTTCATGCATAAACAACTTAACTAAATAACACACAAAATAACATGTAGTTGATCAACGAAACTAGTATTATCTTTCTGTGTTGTATGAGCTCCTTCCTATACTGTTGTTAAGGGAAACCTATAATAGAACAATACTAGCACTTCCAGAATACATTCAAAGAAGTATTTTATATTGGAGTAAATTAATAACAACAGGACAACAACTAATTAAAAGTCACGTGATATTAAGATAATCAATATTTAAGAACGAAACAAAACTCAATTCTGAGTGTTGATATTATCCATCATTTAACATTAGAAATAAATTCCACAATAATCAAATGATTGATTGATCACAGATAAAAAATGGAATAATAAATTATGGACAACATATAACATTTAACAGTATGAAAACACCATATGATGACAAGCTAAAGCTAAATTCAACCATAATAACATTTTAATAATACAACAGTAATGAAAGAACAAAGTGGAATAAACATCATACAGGTCTAAAGCCAAAGATGAATTGCTTTCCCATATTCTTTCTCAAAATTACATGCCCATACTGTAGTCCTAGAAGAATGTTTTGGGATAATAGACTCTTAAAGATGGAAAAAATTAATTAATACATAAATGATAAAAATTAACCATGTATTGATAAAAAAGACTAAAGCTAATTTAAATCAATGCATAATCAATTATTAAAAGAATACGAAGATATTATAATGAAAATAAAACCATTTTACTCACAGGACAAAAGCCATTAAGCAACCTGGAATTCCATATTCTTCATTGAAAATACTCGTCCATTCTCCCAAAGATTCCAACCATCCATTACTCCATTTGAAAAGAAGAAAAGTTTAAAAAATAAATGATATACAAAAGAGAAAGGATAAAAATCCTCCTCTCAAATTCCTGGATCCTTAAGGCTCTGAAATTTCTCATGTATTTATACAATGAATGAACAGTCTAGGCATCACTATTAATTTTTGCCACCTGAAATTTGCCTCGTAAAAAGACATCAATATCTCTCAAATAATGCATGCTTTTGGGAAAATATTTACATAGAAGGTAAATGGGTCCATTTGGGTTCTGGGTTTTCAACCATTTCATCAAATTATTTATGGTTTGGCTGCAAACAGTTCTGCAAAATCATCTGTCTGATCTTGACGCCTTTCCAAATTTTATCTGTTGTTGCTCATAAAATTATTTGTAGCAATCCAAAATTATTTTTGGATCAATCATCTTGAACATATTTGGATAATAAAATCAAGCCATGATCAGATCCGTATCAAATATGTGATAATAGAAACCTATGAAACAAAATTAAACTTAAATTAATAACCTAAAAATTGTGAATAAAACAAAATCTAGAAAAATAAAAAATGAATTTAAACTAACTATAACTTATAAACAAACATTGTTTATAATTTGCTTTCAAATATGATCTTAAAATTCT
>SNQJ01S0068785.1:15484-25565 GCA_010110895.2 Picea sitchensis | reverse complement strand
CGAAACCTCATGGAACTTCATTTTCACGGCACTTGCCAATTGAGCTGCCCCCCCGGGGGCAAATATACTAATTATTATTCACAGAAGTGATATGTAATTAACTATTCTTTGTGTTTTAATGAGGATCTCATGATGACATGCAAAGTTTTGTTTACAATTACTTTAACATGCAACTGACATGCAACTTGTTAACTTTTGTTTACAACTACTTTATCTTGACATGAAACTTGTTAAATTCTATTCAATGGTTGACATCAATGACAACCAATCTTTCAACAATTCAATGACAACCAATATTTCAATAATATCCCCCTTTGGAATTGATGGAAACACTTAGACACAACACTTACACATGGTTGATGTAAACACTCATTCTTATGCCGACTCCCTTTGTCTTCATGCCTCTTCTCTTTGTTTCCATGTCTCTATTTTTTCTCCCCCCCTTTGACATCAATGGAAAAGGGCGACTTCTCCTTGTCGCTACTCTCCCTATCTATAAGCCTATGATCTCTAATGATGTTTCTCTTCATGGTGCTTCCTTGTGTACATATATGATAAAAATAATTCAAAAATAATTCAAGTCTTTCATTATTACTGCTGCTCTCCCCCTATCGTATTGTGCCAACTTCCATGTAGATCACTATGGGACTGAAACTACTCCTTGTTTCTATTGAAAATACTCAAAAGTCTCCCTCAGAAGAGGTTTGGTGAAGATATATGCAATTTGTTCTTTTTTCCCAACATACTCTCCCTTGATTTTCTTCTCTATAGCTTGTTCCCATAGAAAGTGAAACTTGATCGGAATATTTTTCTTCTTGGAATGCATCACTGGATTCTTAGAGATACTTATAGCATTGATATTATCACATAATATCAGAATAGGTTCGTCATATTCCACATGTATGTCCTGTAAAGTTTGATTAATCCAAAGAACCTATGTACAACATGTTGCTTCTACAATATACTTTTCTTCTGTTGTGGACAACAACACTGAAGACTATTTCTTACTTAACGAGGATACCAAACAATGACCCAAGAAGAAGTTTTCTCCACTTTTACTTCTTCTATCATCAACACTTCTTGCCCTATTCGCATATGTGTATGCAAATAGAGATAGATCATTCCCTTTTGGATACCATAATCTATAGTCTTCTGTTGCTTTGATATATCTGAATATTCTCTTTACTGCCATACCATGTCTTTCCTTCAATGCTGCTTGAAATATTGCAACCTATCCAACTACTTGCATCACATCCGGTCTCGATGCTGTCACACAGAGTAAACTATCAATCATCGATCTGTAGAGTCTTTGATATGCATCCTTGGATTTATTATGTTTTCTTAATTTGCAACTAGTCTGTATGGGAGAACTTATGGGCTTGTAATCTACCATTCCAAACTTATTTAGCATTTCTTTTATATAGTTGGCATGGGAGATGAAAATACCTTTATATTTCTGACATAAGCAGAGTCCCAAAAATAAAGATAACTCACCAAGTAATGAAATTTCAAATTCATTCTGCATGTCTTTAGAAAATTTATGACTCATCCTGTCATCATCACTTCCAAAAATATTGTCATCAACATAAACTTTAATTATCAATATACTACCTTGATTTACCTTTATGTATATATTGTTGTATGCATTGTTTTTCCTGAACCCTTTCCATTGTAGATACTTGTCTAATATTGAATACGATGATCTAGGGGATTGTTTGAGTCTCATTCTTGAGTCCTCATAGTATCGAGTCTAGGTCTCTCGTCTCTTCCCATAATTAGTTTTTTCTCCTTATTTCCCATACTTCTTTCTCCATATTTCCCATACTTCACTCTCTAATTACATTCTCTTATACTCCATACTTATTTTTTTCCCCATATCTCCCATACCCATTGTCCCTCTCTTAACACTCCACTCCTCACTTCAACCCACTCTTCCATACTTATAATTTTTTTCAATTCATATTTTCCCCTTTCCCATAATTAAACTTTTTTCTCCCTCTCCTCACCTCACACCCCTCTCTCTCACTCTATAGGGTTGGATGCACCCTCCTTATCCCTCCATCCCTATGACCTCCTCTACATCCACTCCACTCTCCTATGTCATCACTCCTCTGTGGGTTCGGATGCCCCTTCCCTTTCTCCTTTATCTTTCACCCCTGCCACCCTCCTCAATGCTCATCCACTTCTATCTCCTCCTACCACCCCTCCCCTTACTCCCTCTTCCCATGCATGGAACAAAATCCAAGATTAATCAAGGAACTTGATGGAAGATTGTTGAGAAACACACTTTCGGAGGTCACAACTTAAGATATGGGCGTCAGTTTAAAAAAAAAATATACCTCATTGGAAAGGTAATTCGACAAGGAATATGATGGAATAGGTTTCAAGGGATGAAATTGGGCATAATTCTTCATTAAATTTAAATAAAAGTCAGCTATGCTTTCATGGTTTGTTGATAAATTGTTTTGGAACCTCGACTTCTCGAGGCTATAACTTGAGATACAGAACTCGAAATTGCATTCAAGAGAACTCATTGAAAATATGGAATGATGAATATTTATTATACTATGCTTTTCATGGTTGAGAAATCAAATATCATGCTCAAAAAATTAAAATGCAGTCCACTTTTTAAAAGGTAGTCAATTTAAATTGTGAAAATAAAAGTTTACTAAAAGACTTTTATTAAAAACTAAATGGGCCCCACTTCAAGGCACCAATTTCAATGACATAAATTCATTAGTGAGGATTCAATAAATAATTAATTAAAGTGGTTACTCCAAGAATAAAAGTATGTGGAAGTTCCTAGAATGACCAAAACCCTAACTACTTCAAGAAGCATTGGAAGCATATTTTAAAAGAGATAGAGAACCATCAAAGAAAAGGTTAGAGGGGAATCAAAAGATGAGGATAGAAAAGTTCCAACCATCAACATGCAACCAAGTCTTTGATAAGCAAGCATAGATATCCAATTTTCTTTCTTCTTCTTCTTCTACACTATTTTCTCAAATCCTTATGCTCGTATTTCAGAATTGAACATAAGGTTGATATTTTTGAATGTTTTTCTTGTAGTCCTCCAAGACTATTTCTCTAAAAATATCATGGAGTATTTTACATCCATATGTGTGAATGATAAATGTAATCCAGGATTGTATAAATTATTCGTGGAGGTTTATTCCTTGCATTTGGAAAGATTCATTTATGAGCATTAGTCAATTGGTTTGCCGAAATGATTTGTATTATTGAATATCTTTTAAAAAACTCCACAAAAAAATACATCGGGATGTAATTTCAATGATTTCTCAAACTCTGATTATATGAGCATTGGATTTTTGAAGTGCATCTATCCTATTATCTTATGTTTTAAATGCAATACTCTCTTAAATTTCTCTAAAATGATCAAAGATCATTTCACTCGTTTTCTTGCAAGAAGATATGGTTGCATCTTCTATTTTCATGCATTTTAGAGGGTTGTAATAATGAAGTTGAGCACACACACACACACACACACACATGTTGTATCCTCTCTTCATATTTTTATTGTTAAGAATATGATTGCTCCATTCAAGATTAAATATGTTTATCAAGAACCATTCCATATACAAATTAAAGCAATAAAGATTTGGGATTTGTTGTTTAGCATTCTCCCTAATCCAAGAGAATCAAGATATATCTTTCAAAACATACACAGGAGTACCACCTCTATAAAACTACCAGGGGATATTTTATCCTTGTGAGGTTGATGTTTGGATCTTAACCAATCTAAACATCGACAAGCATATGGTGCTACAACTTGGGTTGTTTTTTTACCAAAAACATAGTAGAACAATATTTTTCAAGAAAGCCATTCCAAATATTTCATCAAGAAACAGTCAAGCCTAAAGGCCACAACATATTCACAACCAACCCACAAGAACACACAACAAGTTTCACATAACAATTTGATAGGATTAAATGAGTAATTTAGTTCTACAGGATTAGATCATGTGCTCTAGAATTTGACAGTTGTGCTCCATATGTTCCTTGTCTAAAATTTAGGTAAATTCATTCACGGATACCTACAATTGTTTGAATTGTAGGATGAAGTTGTGAAACTTTCCAAGGATTTCACAATAGAAAAAGTAAATAAAAGAAAACATTTTCCCAATAAAGGTTTTATTGAGAAATAAAGAGTATATAAGGGACTCGAGAACCTTGTTAAATTCTCAAATATAGAATACAATGTAAAAACAAATGACCATCCATTCAATCATTTCTTCTATTCTAACATTACTTCAAACAATTGGAATACATTAATTAACCAATCACTAAAAAAATAATTTCTTTTATAACCATCACTCTATTATTTACATGCAGGAATTTACTACAATAAGTTTAGAAATAGTTACCCACACGTTGATGCCCAAAATGTATAACTCAAGCATCAAATACCAATATCTCTTTTGGGTTAAATGATGAGTGGTATTGGAACTTGGATTTGCATCCCTGAAAGGTCCTCAAATTCTTTTGTGTGTTCCTTACAATGAGTATTAGCATGAAAGTGAATAAGAAGGATAGGTAAGATTATAAATTTCAAGTGAATTTATTCTTACCATATTGGATGTTTTTAGTTCTATGAGATGTTTTTGTACATTCTATATTGCAAGATAACATGAAAATAAACAAACTATAAATGCAAAGGTAATAAATGAAATAAAACTGAAGTTGAAACAAACTATTATTAGTGTTCTTGATATTTTTAGTTCTTTTTGCAAGAGATAAATATATCAATTAAATAACTAAAGGAAATAAATAGATGTCTAATAATAGAAACGAGATCATATAGAAACGAAACTGCATAGACATATTTCAAGAAATAAAGGCTTGAAAGATGAATGAAAAAGGGAAAATCTATTTGAACAAACTATAAGTACAATTAAATTGCACTCAAATAAGCATCAAATGGTAAACACGTGTAGGTAGTATGACCCAAACTCCATATTTGTATTGCAAGATGATCCTTTAGTTACAATCAAAATATTAAGAGTACTAGCAGTCTCTACGAAGACTAAGTTTTAGAGTTCTTAGTTTGTCTCAAAGTTGTTAGGGACCTTACAAGGACAAAATAAAAAAATTAAAACCAATAGACAAAAGAAAGAAGTCATGGCTTGAAGAAAGGTAAAGAAACCCTTGAGCTGGTACATGAATTTCGCAAGCCATTTTAAGAAATTAGATACTAGAATATTTAAACCAAAACAATCAATTGTGGAAATCAAAATTTAGTATACCTGAGTGTTAGAAAGGGAGAAATACACTCACTTAGAGCATGAATCTTTATAAAAATAATCATGCTATCACCAACAACATTATACTCTCTAGAAAGTAAACAATGGATATGGATATCAGAAAGATAATGCAAATTAGTAGGGCTTTAGCATACTTTGTGTTCTTGTCATGTGTCTATCCATATGTTCAGTTTATAGTGATTTGGAGGAAAAAAGTAGTTACCAACTAATTTTAGGAGAACATAATAAATAAATATAATATATTGACCTTTAGGGTTTCCAAAGTGATAGGTAAAAAATAAACATAACATTTCCAAGGTTCATGGATTGAGAAAAAAAAATCAAATGTGGGGGGCACCACCAAATGCAACTTAAACACCAAAGATGCTGTGGGTAGTGAGTTTCTAGAGCTTGAAACAACCTTATAACTCCAAACTATAGCCCTTATAACTCCATTATTCCAATTATGGCTTCCTCTTTATTGTTAAGGCCTTAACACTCATTTATTATTAGTTTATTAGTTATGATTAAGTTGGCTTAGTGGTAGGTTACATCATGCTCACTTTATCTCCTATTTATAATAAAGGTGAATCATTTGTATAAGAATCTCATCTTGTCTTTCTAATTGGAAATATTGTAAAAATAGGTTTCCCCCTCGAAGTGGATTGTATTCATTGAATTTTTATCATTTTTAAGGCATTGGATTATAACATTTGGTATCAGAGCATCAATCCTATGGCTTTGTTTCTTCAAGTGAGCCATATTGGAATTTTCAATATAACATTTTTCTAGGATGCTTCAGAGAATCAAATTTGGAGGTTGCTTAAGAGACATATCAAGGTACCTCTATTTATAATTTTAGGTTTTGGGTCGTTATAATTTCGGAGATATAGCCTATGGAAGATAGGGTTTTTGACTCATCCTAAATTCAGTTTTAAATGAGTCATCTTGGTATTTCCGCTATATCTTTTTTTGTTTTATGGGAGGTTTCAAAAAATGAAATTTTGTGGTGATTGAGGATACATGTCATAGTATAGGTGGTCAAAATTTTAGGTTATTTTTCGCTATGATTTCATAGATATATTCCATGGAAGACAAGGTTTGTAACTAATCCCGAAATCAATTATCTTGACATTTTCACTGTATTTTTTTTTTTAGTGAAGTTTCAGACTCTGAAATTTTCAAAATCCTGAGTTGACTTAGTGAAGTACATGTGGAAATGCTTTTATATTCTGAATCATTATATTTTATGATATATTGCTTGTGGAAGTTAGGGTTTTTGCACAATTGATTTTCTAGTGATTATAAGAGCTTTTTTTGTGGTTAGCAAGCTCATTTAAAAAAAATAAAAATTAAAGACTTGTTCCAACTATTGGGCCCGCAATATGGTTAATATAATGATGCTGATTGGATCCTTTTTTACCAAATGTGTATATGTCTTTTTTTGTTTTGAAGAGTTTTGAAGATTTTTTGTGTTAAATTGTCATGATTCATACCAGGTATGCATGATTCATGTTTTATGATGGTTTTGAGTGTAATTCAACATGTTTTAATGATTTCAAGAAACTAATTCATGTTCTGTGTGTCACATGGAAAAATCACAACTCATTTTTATATTTGAAACTCCGTTCGATACTCCATCCAAAAATCAATCCGGTACTCCATCCAATGCTCAGTCCAGTACTCCATTTGGTACTCCGTCCGACAGTCCATCCTACACTAAAACCATGGGCGATTTGGCAGCTATCATATCGATGGCTAGTGATGGGAGAATAAGAGACATGGGTCTTCTTCATGCTCGTGGCCTCTAGCTACTGAGCTTCTAACAACTTAGGTTGGGTTGTTATGTTGAGCGTTTATTGGCTCGCCTTGTTTCTGGAACCCACCGGCGGTGAAGATGCATTGAATATGATTTATTGTTTTTAGAGGAGGTCGACCCTTCTAGTGGTCGACCTCTCATATTGTAAATCTAAAAATACCACCTCAGTGGTTAGACAAATAGTGTTAGAGAGAAAAAGGATAGTCCATCTCTATTTTTCCATTTTCATACATATTTTGCTAAAACTGTGTAAAACTGCACTTTTCATTTTAATGTTGAAATCGTGTTGCTTGAGCTCGTGATTCATCTTTGAGGAGTAGTCACGATCTGTTGGGGGTCCCACCAATAGTTTGGGTGAATATTTAGTTAGCAAGTTTGTGTATTTGATTTATGTAATTATCATTTCTTTTATTTCCTGTACATGTGTTTTTATCTTTCTTACTTACTATGTAATTACTGTTTATAGTTTAATTGTTTCAGTTTCTTGTTGCAGGTTGCTTATGAAGAATAGTTAATATGCCATGTCTTTCTAACTAAATAGGAAACAACTTAAGCTTAAGACACTAACCATTGTGTATAATTAGATGATAGATAGATTTTTCATATGCTGAAATAGAGTTTAAAAACAGAGTTAAAACAAAGTTTCTAGTTTATGGTTTCTTTGGCAAGCTTCAGTGGATGGATAGTTGTTAGTTTTAGCTTTCATTTTCAATTTGTTTATCTATTTTCTGTTTAGTTTTTCTCATTTAATTCTTAGTTAGTTTGCTCATTTAATTTCTTGCCATACGCTGAAATAGAAAATAGGATTTAATTTATGTTCTATGAGTATTTTCCATTTGCAATTTAATTTGTTAGAATAGAATTAGTTTAGTTTACTTCATGCAATTTCCTTTTCTAGATCTAGGTTGCAATTTTAATTCAAAGTTTGATTATTGAGTTTAGTTTTCAGTTATGAATCTCTAAGCAGTATGAATTTGCTTACATTAGCATAGAATGCAATTGAATTAAATAGAATAGTAGTTTTCTTGCTTTTATAGATTAGAGGATAGTTTCTTTGCTTTGTTAGATTAGAGAATAGTCATCTTTCTTTGGTAGATTAAAGAATAGTTTTCTTATCATAGATTAAAGAGTAGTTGTTGATTACTTTTATTGTCATGATGCTTTGAATTTAGTAGATTAAGATTTCCTTTTGTAAATTAGAAGTAATTATGAAGTTTAAATTAAGAATATAGTTCACTTGATTATTAGTTTGATTAGTTGCTTATTGAGTAATTTTGATTAGTTTACTTGCTGTAGAATTTACCATAGGTTAGTTAGTTGATTGCTTGCTTGTTTACTTGCTTTGATAGGGTAGTTGCTTGCTTGTTTATTTGATTTAATAGGGTAGTTGCTTGCTTGTTTATTTACTTACTTGTTGTTGCTTATTGAATTTGAGTAGGTTAATTAAATTAGTTTGTTGTTGTTATTGCTCATTAGATAGATTAATTAGATAGTTTGATTTTTCTTATTGTAACGATTAAGTTAATTTTCTTTAAGTAGGATTTTCATCTTCTTTCTTAGGAAAATCCATCGATCCATTGTTCAAAAGTTACTTAGGATAAACAATTTAAGTTTCTTGATAGGGTTTGATCATTATTAACCTTTGCTTGAAAATATTAGTTCTCAGATAGCCACTTCCTTAGTTAGACTATACTACCTGCAACCTTTCTACCTTGGCATATATATTGCTACAACTCTAAGTTTACTTACCTCAGGTTGACAATTTAATTGAGGGTTTTTAAGTGTTTTTTAGTGCATATGGAACACCCATCACCAACGTCTTTAAATAATGCAATATCTATCATTAAATAGGTAAAACTACATTTGGGGAAGAATACTTGTAGGAAATACACATTGTTTCACATGGTTGGGAGCACATTTTTTTGCCTAATTGGAAACTCCTATAACCCCTACTGGTACCCATTCAAGTAGTATCGCATTAGACAGTACCTGTAGATGGAATAACACTTCCATGTACCTTTGGGTATATAGGAATTTCCATAGGTATACCTGAAACCAACCTTAGATAAGCTATCCAGACATCTTGTTTCTATAGTACACTGAGAAAAACACTTAGGGAGACCACTCTCTAGTACATTGGTAGTTGGGTAGTACGATTAAGGTCACGATTGAGTCTCCTTAGTTAGTGCCTTGAGATATTGGGATGCGTACTATTGTTGGACCTCAAACGTATATCATAGAGATGTTATGAGGAGAATCACTCTACGACATGGGGTAAAATAGAATAGATGGAATGACTGCAGAAATAAAATCTAATCTCAAGTATGCTATATAAACGAAAATGCTAACAAGAAAAGTTAAAGAGCCTACCTTGTTTGGGCATTCGATGAAGACCACCATTGAGCACTCGAATTAAAGCTTTATACCTGCAAATTTTCCTCAACAACCAAGATACACAAGCATATGGTGATAATATATATTGTTAGCACATATAATAACATAATCCATCAACATTCATAAAAAATATTCCAATGGAATAACAATTCAAATATTTTCAAGATATTAATTGGACGAGAAAAGAGTATTTCTACTAAAATATGATCAACATAAGTGTATGAATGAAAAACTTCGGTGTCAACATGTGTTAGAAATGATAAACTAAATCCATTCCAATTGGGCCTCCACCACTTCAATCCTCCACCAATGTTATTGGATAAATCCGTATGTGCAGAAACTAACCGAACTCCCTAGATCCACCTGGATATAGAACAAAGCAAGACATAACATGACTCTTTGAGACGAACAAAGTTTGCTCACACAAGAATAATCCAAAATACTTGGAATATAACAAAGTAATCCATATAGGACTGTAAATAATATATTAATAGATAAGATATGATGAGATGATAATAATTGAGAATGAGGGCCTGCTTATATACCCACGCAGGGGTGCCCTTTACCAATAGTCATGTCCTTTGAGACATGACCTTTCATTATTAAT
>SNQJ01S0068785.1:2439-15474 GCA_010110895.2 Picea sitchensis | reverse complement strand
GGCCAAGAATCATGCAATTTCGCTACTTCAAATGCAAGGATGCCCCCAATCTAATATAAAGCAAGAAATTAAAAACCCAAACTAAAAGTTTTCTTTTAAAGTGAACTATTTAGAATAAATCTCATCTTTCCTCAAACAATTCTAAAGAAAACACATGCTTTGTAATTGAAAGATACTCAAAGCAAGAGACTAATCCTTCAAAACCAAACAAAGCAAAGATGGCTAAAAACAACTCAAAGGATGTCAAGCAGACTGTAAGCAGATCAATATAGGCTCCAAAAGCTCAATCCAGTTGATCAAAGCAAAATTGGGTCATCAAAAGATGACAAGACCCAATCCAAAAGTTTTACAAACAAGTTCGTAGGCTAGCAATAGAGTGTAGTGAGAGAATTAGGTATTCTCGCAGGATAGACATTGGTAGGGTGCGAGAAGTTCACACTGAATCTAACAGCAGGGTGCGAACATCAATGATTCTCGCAGTCCACAGACAGGTACAATGCGAGAATGTCTGTAATCAAAGAAAATTTTGAAAAAGGACAGGGAATCTAAGTGAACTTCTAGATCTAGAGAGTCTTGGTGGATGTCCCATAGACTCAGAAACCAGAAAACAAGCAATCAAAGGAAGGGAAACTAGACTAACTAGGAAACAATCCGTTCCCCAGTGGAGTCACCAATTTTATTATTGGATAAATCTGTATGTGCGGACACTAACCGATCTCCCTAGATCCACCTGGATCTAGAGCAAAGCAAGACAGAACATGACTCTTTCCCTAGATTTTTTAACCATTGAATTAACTAGGAGGCAAGAACAAATAGCATACCTTATTATCGGATCCTATGGTATTTGTTGCTCTTGCTTCGCTCCAGTGCTCTCATGTAGTCAAGACCAAGACAACACAAACCAATCAAAGTGAAGAAAGCACAATATATTCAATGGTTAACCTATGTGTATGATCAAGGAATTACATAATAAAGTGAAAATAGCTTTATGGGAAAGAATAATATTAAATGTGAAAGAGAGATTACAACCATGGCCTTGATGTCGTAAGGTCCCTTCCAACTGTCCTTCGTTCCCCACACACTTCTTTCTCCAAGGATTCTGAAACCATATATCTGATAGCTACTCACAATCTATCTTGACAAAGCAAATCTCAAAGCCACTCCAACCAAGCTGATAATTCCAAGCCAATCAAGAACAAGCTCATGAACCAACAAAGTTAACTTTCTCCATGAGAACTCCTCTCCTTTTATAAGTTGAAGAGGATAAGGTGAGGAGGTTAGGATGATCCCACTAAATCATGAAAGCGAGTAAGATCCAAACCATTCGGATGCCACCTCACCACAAAAGTTTCTCCTTCTAGAAGATTCGAGAAAACGCTCATTTTTCCCACGTGTAGGCATTCTCACACCCTAGCTATAGAGCAACCTGTGAACATATTTTAGCCTAGATATAGTGCAACCTGCGAGAATGGGTCATTCTCGCACCCTGCCTATATAGCAACCTGCGAACTTCCTTTTTAATAAGGTTTTTACATAGGAAAATGCAACTTCTTTTCTCAAGAAAAGTTCTTCTCCCTTCTCTCTTTAGAAACTCAGGCCACTGACCCCTCTGAAGGCAACATATAGGTTTACATCATTAACGATCATAGGGATGAAGAAAATAATGTGTAACAACCAAAGGCAATCTCACATAAGAGAGACAATGAGGCTCTCCATCAAAGAAGGAAGAGATTGGGGGTTGAACAATGTGTTCAGACTTTAAAGGACAAAGGGATGTAGACTCAATATGAAGTGAATAATTTCTCCAGAGTAACTTTTCTCTCAAAAGTTGAATTCTTCTCCTCTTCCACAGTTTGGATATGGCTCATTTATAGCCTTCAAATGGAATTGAAGGGCCGAGTCAGAATGTTTCCAGTATATGGAAGGTCAAGGATCATGGATCTCGTGACGTGACATGAAAGATTGACACAATTTTTAATTTTTATCACCAAACTCGATGTACGTGGGTTGTAGTGGTGAAACCTATGTATACACATGTTGTATAACTAATAGGGCACATATATGTGGAAAAATATGATTTTTAGCTCTAGGAAGTGCAAAAGGGGACTTCAAGTCTTCATAGGGAAATGGAAAAGGCCTTTTGAGCAAGTAGCATGGGGTGAGGTAAATATTTCTATAAGAGATGCCCCCTAATGTGTGAGGTCAAAGTAGTATACGCGATGGCCGAAATACATTATAATTCCCATAATTGGAGTAACAAAGGCCCATCTGGATGAACTAGTTGCTCATGAGAATATTACAATCCATAATGACTTTGTACACATGGATGCCAATTGAATTACATTGCAGATCCATGTGGAAGTATACCAAACAATTATTCATGGCCATGAATAGGAAATACAAAGTAGATACATTTTATAGGCTGTCATAGTCACGGACAATGCCCAATGAAAACCAATCTCAAAATTAATCTGAAGATATCTGTATATGATGTAGTACAATCTGATCTCCCATGATCATTGAAGTCATATAGGTACTAGTCCAATGAATGATAGCAACATATTAGGAAATATGTGACTATAAACTAATGTCTTCAATTCTTCTACATGATCCGCCAAAGGTGAAAGTTTACATCATGTGCATAAAAGAGTTGAGGTCAAACACAATGAAACTTTGTTTGATTACCGATCATTAAGGTATATCGTTAACAAACGTGAGACAACCTACTGATAATGAAAGTAGGTATCAAGGCACCGATTACATTCTTACAAGTGTGAATAAAGGTGTTGAGGTTGAACATGTGAAGAGTCCATCGATCAAGAGACATTGATGTATTCCCAATTGTCGATGGTGAGAGAACCTGCCACTGATAAATGCAAGCCTCTAGGTACTCATAAGACTCTAGGCCTCATTTACAAAATATATGAGTTGAAGTCAATGGAAGGAGACCCATTGAAACTTGAATGAGGTACAAATCAATAGCTTGATGATTTGGAGGAACTTGAATGAAGAGGATGTTCATGAACCAACGACCCTGTGTGTCTTTTGCATGCACCATATGCTAGCAATGCACGAAAAAATCCTCTGGGTAGAGTCCAATAATTAAAACTACCGACAAAGGAGAGAAAACCACCAATAAGGCTAATGGTATCCAAGACACTACATGAATCCCAATGTGTGAATAGATTGCTTGCCATCGAACACAAGGGAACCCCCCCAGTCAACGACCAATGAGGATATGTCGACTGTTGGGTTCAAGGTTACCTGCCCATAATGGAAGTAGGACCAAGGTGCACGGTAGGACTACAACTTCATGTAATTTTGAGATACACTAAGGGTATGGATGACTTACAAAGTCAAGAGTTCTGAGAAATGGACGACACAGACTTATAGACATCATTTTAACAGGAACATGAGACATATGGAGGTCTTTGACATCATAGAATTGATAATGAAAATTTGTGATGAAGGAAGCCCCAATCAAACTCTCCATAGGGACTGGAAGAGTAACTAGTCCGAGGAGTAAACTATAAGTAAGGACTAACGAGCTCGACTTCCTAAGGTCATGCTAAACCCAAACTTTAGATGACAAGTGGACTCAAAAAAAAATTCTCTATTCAAAGGCGACACGAATGCTTCCAATATGAGATAATATTCCTTTCCCACCTATCTTTTTTTGTTTTTTCATAGACAAATGAATGCTAGGATACAGAGGAGAAGGCGAGTGTTGTGAGTAAGAAACTAGTTCCAATAGTGGAACATACCTATGCTCATTGCAAGGAGGTGCATGCTGGACATGGACACTCGGGGGAATGTTTCCTCCTAGGGTACAAGGTGTCAAGCTGCAAAGGATATAAATAAGGCTCTGCTTGGATGGTGATGAAAATTGTTGAGGTAATAGGCTTATAATGTGAAAGAGGGAACTAGAAATAGGCTCAATACTGCAAACAAGAGAATGATATGCAATTAAAACTTAACTCGAAATAATTTCCTTTTTAGTGAATTTAGTCCCCTAGGCCTGAAAAAGTATAAAAAAATACCCAAGAGAACTCTTCTAGCCACTAGTGACTATAGTATTATTTTTTTAAAAATAGTTTACTTGGTATGAAAAAGGGTTAAACTTACACCAAATAGACGTCCTTTCAGATCCAATTAACGAGTGTGAAAGAGACGCGTTCACTCGACAATCTTTTTTCTTTTTGAGAGATATGGAAAATAGCTTAAATAAGACTTGGCGGGAATCCCATAGGTATAGGTCAGTATTCTTATGAGTAAGAATATGAGGCTTGAACACAAAGTCATATTGGAACTATAAGGGACTCCCGGTCTTTATGGAATAATCTCTGCATGGGCACTAGATGGCACAAAGGTTCTAACTAAGGCACCCATGTTTGGTAAGCCTCTACCATTCAATAACGACACTTCTAGTAGCGGTAAGGAGGTTCTTTGTCGCTAATAAATGGGTTCGTACCTAAGTCATATGGATCACAATCATAGGATAATGAAAAAATGAAAGATGGAGTGATAACCTATCCTATATGTTGGTTAAAGAAACTACCTGCCAAAGTCACAAATGAGCGAAATGATGCTAGAAACTGAAAAAATCCCTGGACAAAACCACCAAAACCAACTCCTTACACTGCACTATTAGTCCACGAGGCCAAAACATTAGTAAAAATTATGTAAAGTGGGTAAAACTTTTCTACAAATAGTAAAAAATAACCAATTTTACCATACCATTCGAGTTTTTAACCCACATAGTGCATTTTGGACCAATTTTCCCATGATATTGAAGTGTCGATTGCGGGAGATATGAGCAAAACAATTGACAACCGTTTGGACCAAGTAAGTACTCTCACGCTCCTCTTCATTTCTAGTGGTTTAGAATTTCAAATTAGTCCCAATTTTTTCAGTTTTTTAAGGCGTAACTTAGGAATTAGGGTGTATGTGGGTTGTATTTCATCGGGTCACATATATTGAGGCATCTGTGTGGGTACATAAAATAAATCCTACAAATATGAATTCCTACACATGACTGTTAAAACAACATCCCATGTACAAGTCCACAAACTAGTTTTTTTAAAGAGTTTGACTAAAAAAAAATGGTTTTCTTCTTGCATGATGGTACTTGAATGGAGAGAAAGAGAGCATGAGGAAGTTGATGCTACAGTGGAAAGAGATCCAGGGGCCCAATTAACACTAAAAATATGTCGGCTTTACAAGTTTTGGGCTCTCAAAGGAATGAGGGCTCAAGTGAGGCTGTTCCAAATGTTGGTGAACTTTTTGGATCTAGATACAAAGGTATTTAATATCGATGGGAGACCATTGAGAATTGAATTCGAGGACATATATTTCCTTACATGATTGTCTCGACGAGGTGAGGTGGTGAACCTCAAATCTCGAGGGGATGGAGGTGGTATGAATATAGAAGATTACATTTCCACCCGCTGTGTTCTAGGCACAGAAAAATTAGGGATCCAGCTCCCTATCAGGGCGATCGAGAACCTAGGTTTGAATATCGTCATTCTCATGCTTACACAGATCATAGGGTTAGGCTCTTTGCACCAAGAATCAAGGACACTTATTTTCTATTCAGTGGAGTTATTACGATCCACAGTTTATGATTGATGCACCTCACTACCAGCTAACAAACTGCAAACAAGGTAGGAAGAGGAACTTCGAGTTCACATCTATCTTGTGTAGTTATTTCTTTAAGAAGGTTCTAGGATTGATCCCTAGAGTTGATATCATTCCACATAGAGAGCGTCATCTGACCATGTCATGGTGGACCAAGGTGATGAGGCGGTTGGGAGGTGGTAGGGTGACAACCCCCTACAATGATGAGTTCTTATTCCGGTGGTGTCGGCAGGTGATAGTCCTGGACAACTAACCTTATGTAGGTGTCAACTACAGAGGAGATCTAGACATGCCATTTCCACTAGGCCCCGCCTATGGTGATATAGGTAAATATCTTTTTATATATTTCATTTTTTGTGTTTTTCAAAGAGAATAAAAAACGCAAATATTTTTGGATGGTGTCTAGTATTGAAAATTACTCTATTGTGTAGATGTGGGTCCACGATGACCAGAAGGATTCCCACAACATTGTCTGAGGAACTAGGGAGATGAGCCAGTGGGAGAAGATATGGATAGAGTGCTTCAAAATGTGCATGGGAACCTGCCTTGTTTGATGCACATGATTCCTATGGTTTAGGTAGAGGATCTGCCAAATTCTATGCAACGACAGGTAGTGGGTGTGTCCCGTGCATGGGTGCAACTATTTCGACGTCTTGCAAACACCGTAGTATGCTATCATGATATGCATCCGACGCCACAGGCGTAGATGCCATGGTTATTGTATTGATCGACCATATATGTATTTTGAGGTTGTAAGCCCTATTTTGTACTATGACATCAGATTTTTGGAGATATGAAATACAAAAACATTGGTCTTTGACTTTACTTATATATTACAATGTGTACATTAATGGATGTGTTTTCTTTACTTTAGTTATGTGACAAATTCCAATCCAAAACATAGTTATCATATGCATAAGATACGTAATTATAACTTCTAGGTATGTCATTATAAGTAATAAAATCAAAATGTCATTCCAAAATTCATACTCGTAGGAATCGTTGGATTAGAGTAGGGTCTCACACACAGTAATTGTTGTTCAACTGACATACTACTAATTGGGAGTCTAGGTGAACTTCTAAAGACTGAACACCATGTGAAATGGAATTGCATAAAATATCTATAATGATGTTATATCCAACCACATTATTCGTTGATGGCCCTAGACAAACACCACCTGAAGAGACTAGTTGACCCTCGGGTGAGTAAATGACCCAAGCGACGGAAGCCAATTTCCATATATGACGAATGGAACCATCTGCAAATCCTAAGTAAACTGAATACTTTGTTGAAATCTGCTAACCAAGGGAAAACTCGATAAGCAAGTCGATGACACAAATGAAAATATATATACACTAAGATAAACTAGTATAGAAAGAGTTATGCCGAAGCTTGGGGCTCAAGCATAAAATATTTTCATGTAGAGTCCATTTCTGGGCTCAACCAACATATTCCCTTAATAATGTTCCAATTCATAGGATCCTTTTTCTAAGACACGTTGCACGATATAAGGACCGTGCGGCATGGGGTTGAAATTTCCTGACCCTAGCGGTTCTTTGGCTTGGTCATATAAGAGGACCAAGTCACCCTCAATGTACTACTAAGGACAGACAACCTTATCATACTGGACCTTGAAACGTCATTTATTCACTTTGATAGCCGTAGAGGAATCTCGATGTTACTCATCTAGGCTCTCTAGGTGTATGAGGTGTTCTTCGAGATCATAAGTGTCAGGTAGGAGCTTAACTTCTAGTCTAAGGGAAGGGATTTCACATTAAATAGGAAGGATCGACTCAACACTGTTTACTAACTGAAAAGGATAAAAACCAGTGGAAGTCTTAACCGAGGTTTGGTATGCCCAAAGTGCAGGGTAAAGCATTAGATTCCAGTCGTATTTTCTATGGCTGATAGTTTTTTGCAAAATGGTATTGAGAGATTTTTTCACAGCCTCTACCTGTCCATTTTCCTAGGGATAATAAGGGGAAGAACGAACATGTTTAAACCCCAATTTCAATGCTAATTCCTTTATCATTTCATTCTGAAAGTGACTGCCATGATTAGTGACAATCTCCCTCGGGATTCCAAACCGGGATATAATTTGATTGAACATGAAAAGTGTTGCAGTATTACCATCATATTTAATTGTAGGCATGGCCTCTGCCCATTTAGTAAAGTATTCTACAACCACGATGATATGCTGATGCCCCCCATCTGAAGCTAGTTTGAAATCCAAAAAATCCACCCCCCACTTGGTGAAGGGACCGACGGTGATGATCGGGTGAAGAGGGGCTAGATGCAAGCACATTTTCTGAGTGAAACCCTGGCAAGGATGACACTTCTTGACTGCTTCAACACAATATTTAAATATAGATGACCAAAAATAACCAGCTCGCAACATTTTTTGTGTTGTCGCAAGCCCCATTATGAAAATCATTAAGAATGGAATCATCCTCCTCGTGACTCAAGAAACGACACAAGATCTTATCTATGCCTTGGAGATACAAAGTGTCACCGACGATATTGTAGTTTTTATCTTGATACCGTATATGTCATCAATCTTCTCTCGACAGATGTTGAGAGAACTTCAAGGTTTGAAGATAGATCAAAATGTCTCCATGCCAGGGGTCTGAAGATGAGATAAGGGAAATATGTTCATCCGTGAATGAATTGTTATGAACAACATCCTCATCTAGCCCAGGGAAGTCCGATATTAACTCAGAAAAAAATAGCGATTTCTTGGATTTCGCCGAAGCAAAATTGAGGTCAAATTCTTGCAAAATGACAATCCATTTATTGTATTTCCCCCCTATTATATGCCTAATAAGGACATATTGAAATGCATTGACATCAACAACTACAGTAGTTTTTCAAAGAAATATATAGTTCCGTAATCTTTGAACCACATGTACGACAACAAAGGCTAGATTGTCAACATGAGAGTACTGGAGTTCAGGGTCGACTAAGGTAGCAGACGATGTGCTCATGGAGCTCATCCTCCTCCTGAACCAAAACCATACCAACCATCCCTTCGAACACAATGATATAAATCAATTAAACTATGTTGTAGTCCGAAGCCTTCAATAGAGGCGTCGATACTAAGGCTTTCTTAAGATCATTGAAGGATTCTTGGGATCACTCATCCCATATAAACAAAGTGTCCTTCTTCAAGAGACACATGAAACCCTTATTAATATTGGCATGGTTTACTATAAAACAATGTAAGAAGTTAGCTTTCCGCTGTAAAACTTGAAGCTGATGAATGTTGCATGAGGGAGGCAATCAAAGTATTGCCTCAACCTTCAGAGGATCCACCGTGATCCCAATCTCAAAAAATAAGAATCCTAAAAGAGAACCCGACCTAACTTAGTAGATGTACTTGTGAGGGTTTAAATGGATGCGCTAATAATGGAATCTGTCAAAAACTAGCCGAAGGTGGGTAGAGTGATCCACTCTCTTGCGAGAGTGAGAAGTGAGATCATTGAGGTAAGATTCAACTATATTCTTGAGATCATGAAAAGAGAAGGTCATGGATCATTACAAGGTTTCTCCAACATTTTTAAGGCTGAAAGGAATTTTATATTATGAGAAAGTACCTCAAGGACAAATAAATGATGTCTTATGTTGATCCTCGGGTTTGATATGAATTTGATTGTATCCTGAAAATTCATCCATAAAAGAAAAAGCCTCGCTTCTCACACACTCATCGAGAATATGATCAATGAAAGGTGCCGGGAAGTTATCTTTAGGACATGCCTTATTTAGGTCTCAAAAATCCATACACATACGAATGGTTTCTTGTTTCTTATTCATGAGAACGAGATTAGCTACCCATTCAGTCAAGGGAATTGAGTAGATAAAACCAACATTAAGCAATTTCTCCATCTCTGCCTTAATAACATGGGCCTTCTTAGGATTAACATATATAATTCATTGCCAAATAGGTTTAGCATCCAGGTAGGTTTTGATCTCATGTTTGACAATGCGAGGGTCGATTCCTAACATATCTTCATATGACCAAGCGAATACATCACATAATTCTTTGAAAAGATTGGTGTAGATTTGAATCTGTTCAGGCGAACAATCTATATCGATATATACATTTCAATTTTTTCTAGGAATGCAAGAGATTTTGATCATGACGGTAGGAAAAATAATCACCATGTTTCCATTGGCATAAATTCCATGCATATCTAGTGGAACCACAACGTGACTAACTATCTCACTCAAGGTAGATCTAAAACCGTCCTGTTCGATCCTAATAAGCTCTGGGATGAAGTAAGAGCGATGATGCATATCATACCATGGCCTATTAGGACCATTCATGGCCTCTAATATTGCTTCATCCGAAGGTAAAGTATCATCAAGGAAATCATGTGAACAAGACGATGAGGTGGCCCATATGGGTCAGAGAACAGGATCCTCCTTGTCCGTCTACGAGGAGACGAGATCTAGGTCAGTAGTAGAGTCAAGAACAACTTGATACGCTATCTCTGCCACTGATAGTGGAATTTCCATTCCAATATGTGACTGACCTTCACAAGACATGGTCAGGGAAGGTAAGGTCCAAGGATTGTTAAAATATGAAGTGCAGAAAGGAACAAACCTCATTGATGAAGAAGACCTACTGGAAACGACATAGATATGATGGATTGGTGCCATGAAATCAAAGGTACCCATAAGGTAGGAATACATTCTGATACCAATATCCTCAGTTTCCGATTGAGAATTGTTGATCATGGGGATCAAAGGTCCAATTGATGCATTGGGACTAGCATGTGCAAAGTATAACTGATAAATCATCATGATTTTCCCTTCGTGAGGAAAACATAAAGTACAGAAAAGGACGATAGGAATACAGTGATATCATAAGTCTAGTTATTCCCTAGTAATAAGTTATAGTCAAGGGGCGCATAAACCACCTCGACATCCACCTCAACTGTCTTTCCACCTAACTAGATTGAAAAGGTAGGAAGAATATCATGGGGATGGAAATAACGACCATCAAATGAGGCCAATATAGTTGGATATTGAGAGAGGGTTGGACAGATAATGGATTTACAATAGGTTAGGGACATCACACATGTTGCAGCTGTTGGCATGTTTTACAGGCAGCATATGCTTGTCATTGATGGCAAGTACAACAACGATGATGGCTTGAGTATAGCAGCGATGATCAGCAGCGCAGTGATAATCGGGGAAGAGAAACAAACGTGATCGTTGGATCAACAATTAATAATTCCCGATGGTTGTCAGATCTCAATGTAGAAAAGAAGAGCGCGTTGAAGAGGAGGACAGATTTTAGGCGTTAGATCCAAGTGCGGGATCCGACCATCGTTGGATCAAGGAGAACCTGCACGTTCTTTAAAGTGCAAGGAGTAGCGGGCTCACAAAATCCCACAAGAAGGAGGACCGTCCATCTTCAGGCAAGACACATGGACACAAATCAACATTTCGTGGATTGGAAAGTCAAAGGAATGAAATGCTCCAACCTTTCAACTCGCGAAATCGCGATATGAAAAACCGTGATATAATCTCGACCGTTGGATCGAGGACAAATATGGACCATTGATCAGACACAATGCAGGATCGTGGAGTTGCGAAATCATGATAAAATCTTGACCGTTGATCCAAGAGGGACACGTGGGGAAAGATCATCATTTCGCTCACTGGAGAGTCAAAGGAACGGGGTTCCCTAACCTCTTGAAATCGCGATATGAGAAATCGCGACTTAACCACAGCCGTCAGATCAAGATGTGATCTGCACCGTTGATCCAACTCCATATTAGAGTTTTGTGGATCGAGAGTTGAATATGTCAAAGAATAATAACCACAGAAATCCCAAAATCGCGATATGCGATATTGCGATTTAATCGCAGCCGTCAGATCATGATGTGATCTGGACTGTCGATCCAACTCACGTCAGCAAACCACGTCATCTAGGAATACGTGGCACAACCAGGTAATGACAAGTGTCAGACTGATTCAACATTTCAAGCACATGTAAGTCATGAATCAGGGTGACACGTGGCAGGTATTCGACATGTGTGATGTCAACAGGTTTACACCACTTTGGAGTTTCAGAAATTGGGAGATAGAGATGTCAAGAAACTCTCAGCATCAAGAGTCCCGAAATGCCGAATTGCGAAACGCCGAAATCCCGTCAACCTTCCAACTCTGGGGGTTATGTGGACCATTGATCCGACTCCCTTTCGGAGTTTCGTGGATCGGGAGTTGGAAGCATCAAGAACATTCATCATAGGAATGTCGAAATCGCGATATGAGAAATCGTGAAATGATCTGAGCTGTCAGATCAAGTGTTGATCAAGATCATTGATCCCACGCCATTTTGGGGTATCCGGGATTGCGACTTGGAGAGTCGATATGTCTCATCTCCAGACTCGCGAAATGCAAAATCACGAAAGCGCCTTATGCATAAGGCCATGGTCACAGCCCTTGGTCACATCAGCGAGAGATGGAGGAAAGAGCTAGAGCAACCAAGCTCCTTTTCGGGGATCATGACTGGGAATGTTGAGATGCATGGTCACACGAATGCCGAATTGCTGAATGCCAAAATGCCGAAATGAGTGAAAGATACCATGGAATCAATCAAACGGTGCAGGTGAATTTGAACAAGATCGGAGGGCTACTGTAGCATGACACAGTGTAACTTCTAGAAACCACTAATGGTTTCAGCCAGAGGAATTGAAGAAACTTGGGGATGATTGATAGAGAAGGTGAAGAGCCTCTGGTAATATTCAAGAGGGATGAAGATGTTCATCGAGGCGATTGACAGCTGGATGAGCATTGAGGCCTGTAACTGGAACAAAGAAGATGAGCTCGACTGTCACAGAGAAGACGAAGAGTCTCAAACTGCCAGAGAAGCTGAGGAATCTCAGTACAACATACAGTGATGTTGAACGAGTGGAAAATGACCAGAGAAGCTGAAGAGTCATGATGATGATCAGACAAAGCACTCAAGTTGCGAAGGAATTTGGCACAGAGCATGCAGAGGAATTTTGAATATTGCATGCACAAAGACAACAGAGACTATAAGAATGCAAAACAAAGAAGAGATAGGTTGTTGTCGTGGGGAGGATTCAAGTGTGAGAAAGGAGGCAGAGCACAGGAGCAGAGATGCATGGTAGAGGAAGGTTGCATCAAAGGGATATGGTGCAGAGAGTATAAAAGGAAGAAGACACTGATGCAGATAGTGAGAGCAGCGTAACAGAACAACAATAGGGATGGTAAGACAACTTTATATCGCTGTAATAAGTTTCAGTAACAAAGAATTTATTATTCAGGGTGGTTGGGAGGTGCTAGCGAGGACTGGTGTCCTCAAAGGTTCAAGTGGGTGCTTGAACACAGGGAGTTGGTGCTAGAGAAACCAGGGAGTTGGT
>SNQJ01S0068784.1:9103-48619 GCA_010110895.2 Picea sitchensis | reverse complement strand
AGCCAAAGAATTGGGGAGTTGGAGCTTCCCTCAGGTTGTATCCTCAGAAACTAGGGGGTTGGAGCCTCCTTCCAGTTGCATCTGGAAAACAAAGGAAGTTGGTGCTTCCAATGAATCTAATTCTTCAAGACATATAAGAAAAAACATTATGTGGTTTTCTCCCACTTTGGGTTTCCACGTAAAAACAATGGTGTACTGTGTATGTGTATGATTGTTCATTTTTTCAATGTTTATTTACTTTGAAAATATTGGATGATAATGCTACATTGATATAACACTTGCATTATATGGTTAAAAAGGATTAGATTTCTCTATTACTGATTCACCCCCCCCCCTCTTAGTAATCCAACAAGTAGGTCATATTTGGGGATAGGTTTAATAATGGGGGGTCCTCTTGACAAGTCGTCATGCCATTCCTGACCATACTTTTCATTTTCCACAGTTTTCATCTTAGAATTTTTTTTCATGTTGATCAAGTATGGTTAAAGGTCTTTCCCCCATTCATCTTGGAAATTGTTTTCTATATTTTCAGGTCCTAAACTTTCAGGGTCGTTTTGAGGCCCTAAACAATGTTTTTTTGGCTCACCATAGTCACATTGTATATTTAGTCATAGTGTGACAAAAAAATGTGTAGTCCTCGGATAGAACTTTCCAATGATATATCGTGCACCTAAAATGGAGATCGTATGCAAAATTTACGACCCTGGGAAGTTTATGTACTAACTTACACCATCAGGGCCCGCATGAATTTTGGCGCTTCATCTCCTAGGGTTATTTTTTTTATGTCTATGGTTTTTTTATTTCTTCTTGATGCTAAAAAGGTTGGGAGGCCTCATTGTAATGTGCTCAGACAAATGCACGTAGCCACCAAATCTCTTCTTAGAGATTAGCTACCACCATTCGATCAAGATTATTTCATTCTGCATTTTACTATTTCAACATATTTCTTTATTGAATAGAAGTTAAGTTTCACTGTATCTATGTTATTGTTCTCTGTATATCTATGTTAATGTTATAGATCTATGTTTCATTTTGTTCCGCTCATAAATATGGATTAGTGGTATCAGAGTGTTCTACTCTTCATTTGTTTCTTTGTGCATGTTCTCAACGAGGTCAAGGTATAACCAGTTGGGACTCAAACCAGTTGAGCCTTTGCAAGATTGACCTCACCAAACCCGATGGCCTCCCATGGGGGAGGAAAAGAGAGATGATGGGGAAGTATATCCATTTAAACAGTTTCTCGGGGAAGCCCTTTCATGACAGAGGAATGAGACGATGGATAATTTTGCACAAATCCTTCAGAGTTTTCAAACAAGCAATGCATCTTCCTTGAGTAGAGGCACCACCCCCTTCAAAGTATAGATGAATTTTGATATTCCTATATTTGAAGGTAAAATAGATGCGGATGTTATAGATAAATGGTTAAAACTTCTAGAGGGTTATTTTTCTATCCATAGCTTTTCTGATAGAGAAAAAAATACATTTTCAGTCCTGAAGGTCGTCCCCCATGTCAGATTGGTGGGAGACTTTCTGTGAGAAAAAGGAAAAATAGGGATCTACATTATTTGTAGTCACACCCACTTTGGGTTCTTTTAGATATGTTATTAAGGGAAAATAATACCCTATTGAAAGTTATGATGACTTATATACAAGATGGACCACACTGCAACAGGAAAGGGACCAAACAGTTCCTAAGCTCACTAATGTATTCCATACCTTACACACCAAGATGGGTATCAAAGACTATGAGTGACATATGGTGCTCAAGTACCGTGGCGGTCTACACAGATACATCTAGACAAAAATGGAGTTTTTGGAAATATCATCCTCGGGTGTGGCCTATCGATATACTGTCAAAATCGAGCAGAAGCTTAAAAAAAATACATGACAATTTGGGTCTACAAACCCCTCACATCATAAGAAGGGAAAAGGAAGCCCCAAACCATAGAACAATGGAAAGAGAAAGGATGGAAAGCCTCAGGACAACCAATCTAAGCCACAAACAAAGAAGGAAAATGGGAAGAAAAATAAAGACACTGGGAAGTGGTGTGAGTTCCATAAGATCCCCTGGAATAACACTGCTAAATTCCTCTCAAAGAAGTCATTGGTGGATGAGGTGAAAGCCTTTGAATCAGATGTGGGATCTAACTCTGATTCAGAACCATAAAAATGGATATGAATCCTTGACACAAAACCCAGTGCCACCATTTCTACCACCAAGTTCCAGCATGATGAACCTTATGAACCAAAGGAAGGTGAGCACCTCTTTCATTCACAGATGTGAGTCAAGGGTAATCCAATTCACTTCATCATTGATAGTGGTATCCAGAAGAACCTCATATCAGCAGAGTTCATCAAGAGGTTGGCTCTACCGATCACACCACACCCAAAATTGTACACCATTGGTTGTCTCCGCCAAGGGAGTGATCTTTGCATCAGCCAACAGTGCCACCTTCAATATGACATAAATCTCTTCAAAGATGAGGTATTGTGTGATATGTCCCCCCTTGAAGTTTGTGATATTATTTTGGGCCAATCTTATTTATGGAAACATCATGTTGTATATGATTCTAGGCCTTGTAGTGTTATTATTAATTTCGACAGGAAATTGTACAGGATACTCGAGGTAGTCCCCCCTACTTCCATTTCATTGATCTATTCTAAGCAATACAGGAAGGTCATCTCTCATACCCGAAAGTTTGTCTTCTTCATGATTCGTGCTCAAAGTGAGAAAAAGGTTGTAGCCACATCCATTGCTTCCGTGAAAGGTCACTTCATGCAGCAAATGAAAGTGGATAAGGTCATGGAATAATACAAGGACAACTTATCCTCACCCACTGGGGTACCTCTACACTGTCAGGTCAAGCACTCAATCGATATGACCCCTGATGCACCATTACCCAATGGGTCAGTATATCATTGCACTCTATCAAAAAATGAGGAAATCAAGTGCCAGATCCAAGAGTTGCTCGAAAATGGGAACATGCGACTAAGTCCATCACCTTGTTGAATCCCAATCGTTCTTGTGCAGAAGAAAGACGAGACTTGGAAAATCTGCATTGATTACTTGTTGGCATAGAAGTGATCAGACCATGGTCCTCTTACAGTTTCCAACAAAAGGTACCAAAGTAGTCTAGAGCGCTGGCAGTTTCATCTTCCCTGGAGAGAAGAAGTCTCACCAGAATCAAAATTGAGACGAGAAAGAGAGGGAAGGGTAAGGAGAATACTTAGACAAATCTCTAAGGTATCAAGATTCAGGTTATTCTTGCGCAAGATATATTAATCATGTAGAAGATATAAACATTTCCTAATTGAGAATGAAGAAAATATAGTTGCGATGATATTCATAAGAATTCTATAACCAATTAAGTGTATCAGACATAAATATAATACATAGTAACATTAAATTCATTTCGAATATTAAATACACATGATATATTCAGAATTTGGGTCCCCAATTGTATTAACATATCAGGTTCTTCTCACAACATGAGTCACACATACAAGTAATCAAAGGATCCTTCCCAACAAGTATGGGACAATGTTATCCCAATACCTTTCTCTTTCCAACTCTACAATAATACAAAAGTCTATTAAATTGACAGTCTGGTTCTTACCTAGATCTCAAGACTTAGCTAAGCTAACAAAAGGAAGATAGAAACAATGACTCTAGACACCCTGACAATCCCAACCCAAACTTAATAACATATATCCTAACAACAACAACCTTTTACAATCATATCAGTTTCATATATATAATCCAATCTTGAGTTTGTTGGTTGAGAACTTGAGAGTTCTCTCTTCTTCTTGATCTTGTTGCAACTTCTTTCTTCAAAACTAGTGTTGTGTTGTCCTTCCAACCATTTTTTGTTTCTTCCTTTAGTCTGTTTTCCAGCTCTTCAACATCTTTCACAACTTCTATTCACCAAAATGAAGCTTCTTCATAACTTGTGAAACTTCTATTTATCAAAAYGAAGGGCCCAACAGTCTTTGACCAAAATCCTTGACTCGCCCTGAGTCAAGTCTTCGTATCTTCTGTGGTCTCTGGGTTGGTTTGTTGTTCTTCCTTTCCTTTTGGTTCCAGGTTTCTTCCATTTCCATCTTGCATTGTTTCTTATTTATATTATTCAAAAGAAGGGCCCAACTCAGGTACTATTTCTAGGGAACTTTTCCTGACATCTTAGAAGTTTTCCACTTTGTCCTGCCACTTTTTGGCACGTAGTGAAGCTTCGGCAAAAAACTGTTGGGTGGTGTTTGTAATGCATTATTTTGGCTTGGATGCAACTAGAGAGCTCGATTATGAATCACCTATGGCATCCACTTCATGCATCTGTAGGGAGGTTATCTCAACTACATGTTGAAACTCTCGTAGTTCTTTCCTAGCCACAGTTTGAGCTTCAAATAATCCACTTAGATCATTGTCCGCTTGTTGTATCTTGTCAAATTTATCTTGTTGTTCTAGTGGATCCATGGTGTTGGTTGCTTCTTCGTTGATCGATTGGATATGCAAGCGCAGGTCTTCCAATTTTTGGTTTTGCCTTGAAAATATTCCCATCCAATCACTAACCTATTTGAAAATGGTTGTGAATTATGCAGTTATTTTATGCAAGGTTACTCTTGCATTGTTTCCTTCCAATACCACTTTTTCTAGTTTCTCTTGTAGATTCATGGGTTGAAGCTCAACTTCTCGCTTGCTGTCTCACAACTGTACTTTGAGATATTCTATTTATTCTACTAGCTCAGACTAGGCTACCTGAATTAATTCAATCTGCTCGACAAGCTCACTTGTTTCGATGGGTTCTGGTAGCTAAGGAACTATCTTTTTGATCATTTTCCAGGCCTCTGTGAGTTTTTACTTGACCTTTTCAACCTTGTTCTCTACCTGAATCTTTGAATATTCCTCATGCATTCATCATGCTTACGTAAGGAGTCCTTATTGTTTCCAAAAATCATCTTCTCGTTCGGCTTGTTGGATCCTCTACTCCAATTTCTCAGTTGAGGCTCTGATTATGCCCACCAACTGCATTGTTGAAAACTAAGTGAGATCGATAGATGAAGGAGTGACATCCAGGGGTAATCGGAATTATAGTGGTATTCCACTAGCAATCGAATGTTTGGAGGGTGTCTCCACCTATTCTTCCCCTAGGGATGGACGTTGTAGTAGATGTACAAGTCTCATCTTCAAATTCATTGGGAGTAGAGGGATAACCTCAGTCTTTGCCACAAAAATATGCAACAATTATGTGCATTGTTGTGGATTATGGAGTACTGGATCTAGTTGTTCTTTCAGGGATGTTGTTCTCTACCCTGATATTGTTTGCAATTCTTTCTGAAACAGATGTGTTCCTGCCTCTATTGGTAATGAAATTTCTGGAGTATCACTCTTGATGATGGGAATCTCAACATTGACTGTTGAGAGAGGACTCTGGGTGCCTGGAACTTTCAATATTGGAGAAATTGGTGGGATTTATTTTTTTTGACTCTCTGTCAAAGGAAAAGTGACTGAAATGGATACCGACGGATCGACTGGCTGGTTTAAGGCTTCAGTGGTCAGGGTCATGGGTTATTTTTCATTGTTAGAAGGGTTGGGTTTATCCAGTTGCATTGGCTTGGGGAATGTGGGTCGGGAGGGAACAATGGTCTCATCTAGTGGCGATGGGGCTTGTGGTGGTGACGGGGCTTATTGTGGCGATGGGGCTTGTTCAGTAATGATGGTTATGTAGGTAGTGGCACCTGGCTCAGGATCATGTGTGATGTTAATCACAGTCTAGTAAGCATGAGTGGTGGCTCTGGTACGAGGTATAGTCGTGGATATTGGTTGTGGGTTCAATATTTTGACTGGTGAAATACATGTTCGAGGTTTCTTGGTTGAAACATCCCCTATGAACATGGAATCTAGGATGTTTTTGACATCCTTCCTTGATAGCATGACATGTTCTGGGAGCTGTGAAAACATAGGTAATGTCCTCTTCTTCTGCTCAAGAGGTACCTTGTCCTATTCATCTTCTGAGTCCAATGGAATTTGGACCTTCTACTTCTTTTCTGCTCGGTTGAAACTTGGCCCCACTCCTTCTTATTGCCCCTTTTTCTTCAAGAGCTCTGGTGGAAAGAGATAATTCATATCAGATTTGTGTGGGTTGTGATTAACATCGACCGATGATATGACTTCCTTGTTGAAGGATTATTTGTCCAGATAGAAGGGTAATGACCTTGTGTGGAATTCCTTAGACTGTTCATGCCTCRACCAAACAAAATTMTAGTGGAGATTTAGCCTAAATGTGGCGTTCCAGATGTTGAGATTCAACAGTTCCTATGTTATGAAAAATCGTTGAGTTGCGTCAATGAGGTGGTTGTACCACTTTAGGAATGATGCATTGTTGAACTCCATATTCTCTGAGTCTGACCTTGACTGCGAGGGCTCGAAAATATTAGCTAGGAAACCCTTATATGTAGGTGACAATTTTCTTCCTGGAGGTGACTTCCATTTCCATATTCCAAACACTACCAATAGGTAGTTGTATGTAAAATTTCCTCCCTTCTCCTGAGCTTCCTCACACACAACTAGGAGTTCCTCTAGTAGATAGCTGGACCAGTTGAACATATATCCATTTACACAAAAGTCTACTATAGAAAGACAATCTAAGGTGCACTCTCCCTTATAGTACAAGTGCATAATATTACTAGATATCACGTAGTAGGTTGTCCAGACCATCTCTGGTAGGATTGGGTCGATTTTGTTTGTACATCCGTCTCTCTGTGTATGGAACTTCTCGTACATGATGACTTCACCCTTATTCTTACCATGCTTGTTTGGGCCTTAGAATCCTTTTCATATGTATTCACCATCGAGGGATAGCTCGATGAGATGGTGGATATCATCGGCATGAATGAGATATATTCACAGATAATTTTAAGAATGGAAATTTATATTAAAATGTAGAAACATGGGCTAATATTACTAGTCCTTAATATGCAAAATGTAAAATGTTTGGCGATATTTTTGTAAAAATATTCAAATTTATAAGGATTTAATATAGCTTCTCTCAAATATTGGTGATTTTTAAGGTAAAATAATTCTATTCTATGGAATTTGGGCAAATCGTTTTTAGAAAAAATGGAAATTAGCGAAATGGTTTTTGGGAAAAACCATGGAAAATTAGCCCATTTGTGAAATTTAGCCCCTAAAACCATCTATGGATATATTCTATCAATCCATAAACTCTTTTCATGCACCCGATTGAACAAAACGTTGGTGCACCACACAACCTCACCAGTAGTTCCAAAAACTGGTAGATCCCAGAGGTTCATGATGGTGGAATTGAACAGTTTGATGAAATTTAGCTTTGACACAAAATGCATGCCTCCCATTGCATCGAGATCCAAGTCCCATAATACACTAATGTTCATTTGTGGAAAAAATACTTGGCCTGTCAGTTCGAGGTCGATGAGTTTTACTTGCTCAGCCTTTCCCTTGGAATCACCCATGATCTCGACTTGGAGATCACATAGCTCATCTGGAATTGCCTCTTTTGGATATGAACTCCAACCTCCTATTTCTCTTAGCATTTTGGCTCTGGATTACTAGAAAACTTGACGGGTTGAGTTGGGGCGTGGGGTTGCGACTGCGGAGTAGGAGATTTCACAAGTGAGACAAGAGTACAGATAACACAAGACGAAGGGTAGATGAGGTAAACAATAAGTCTCACTCGTGAGTTGGCAGAGTCTTATACGCGGGATAACTTGGAGAGCTCTGTAATTACTCCTAAGGACACTCATCATTAAACCATAAATGCAATTGCAGGCTTAGGTGTCCAGACAAGGCTGATAACGAGTAAAAATCTTATGGTGATCTTGTCTTTTTTGTAGGTGGTGATAGGGACATGAGTCCAGAGCTGGGGCTTACCATTTTAGCGGTTGAAGTCAGTGGGGATCGTGACATCTACAGTGTCAGCACCTTTATGGCTTAACAAAAGTTTTGAGGGGTTATTGTAGCTATCATAAAGGGTATGACTGGACATGATGCGTGTGGCACATGGGTTTTGATACAGTTCGGATTCACCCCACCTCTGACAAAAATGGGGGTCCCCATAATATCTAATGAATTCATTTAATGTAATTTGGCTCTTTTCGATCATGTAGGATGAGTAGCATTTACGCTAAAATCACTTGTTGAAAAAAAATAATAATGGTAAGCAATGCACATTCCAACGTTATTAATTGTATTAAATAAATTACATGAAATTAAAATATAACTACTATACATTCTCCCTTGGACTGGAGAAACAGTCCTTTGGCTCAATAATGACAAATGTAGGGTTTCATAGAATCATTGACCCATCACAGTTGGATCACCATCCGGTTATTGCTAACTGATAGCACAGTGTCAAGTTTCCGCAACTATGGAATGGGTCCCAACCAATGCATGAGAAACTTCCATGCGAGATGTTTTGATGTCATTTGTTCGTAGAGTAGTACCTTATCCTCTTGTGAAAATATTTTATCCTTAATGTACCTGTCATGCCAATCTTTGTGTCTATATTTCTCAACTCTTTGATGAAAATCCACTAGAAATCTCACTTCCTCAAGTTCTTGCAAGTATACAATCCTAAATGCAACTTATTTGGCGTTGAAGTCGCACTCTTGGATTGTGGCAGGGAGGCAGAATAGCATTATCGGTTTATGTCACAGACTCAAATTTAATGGGGTAATTGAATGGGTGAGAAATTTAGGGAAGATATCGGCTCTCTAACTTCGAGAACCGGGCACAGTGTAATAAAAAGGTAAAGGGATCTTGATCATACATGCGGTGAGTTGATTGGCAAATGGCGGGTGAACTTAATTTGAGGTAAGGCAAAGACACCGCTTGGGAATCAACTCAGCAGCTTGAGGAAGAAAAAAAACTCAGAAGACAAGATCATCTTAGTTGATTCGAGAAGCCCCGAAGGAGTGACTTATTGGATCCTCAATTTAAATCATTCGCGTTGAAAATACAAATGAACAGAAACAATGGAAACTATTCACAGTGATCAATATACATCAATCTCATAACCCGGCAACTCATTTGGATCCTCAATTCCAGCTATTCTAACGTGCAAGCCAAGGAATGGAAGAAGGTTGACATTCATAAGGAAAAGAAGTCTCAAGTGACCATACATAACGAGCAACCAATACTTCATTAAAACTTTGATAGACCTAGCTCAACCATCCCCCCTTACAAAAATACAAAAAATGAGTAAATATACTCCTAACCATTCGCCCAGCATAGGCATCTTAGAACTTCTAGGGCATGGCATCTCTTCAATCAAATCTAACCTTCATTATTCTGTCATACGCCACCTTAACTACACATGGATCCTGCAAGGAGGGTATCTGAGCCATTAAGTGCCAAGCTAACGTGTGCAGACTTCCCTGTCTAGTCAAGGACTTCGACATGGCTTCTTTAAAAAAACCGGAACACGTATTCACATGCTTTGCATTTAATGAGTGACCAAGGTTTCAAACTACCTTCCCCACCTTATTACTTTAGAAGGGACCAGATTGAACCGGAGTTGGTGGTGCATGGAGAATGCAGTCATACTGCGATAAAGCCAGTGCTTTGGTCAACTGCGCAATTCTTTTCATCTGCCCCAAGTGACCACGGGCAGCGTGACCTGTGCCCTGTGCCGAAGCAGGGTTTCATGACAACAGGCCATCCAGTGGAAGGAGGAGACCCTCGTTTCTCAAGTCCGTGGCCAGCTTGAAGCGATCATTTCCGTGTCCCATTGGATGGGCGACCTAGATCACTTATCAAATGGACGCCCTACAGCTGGACCAGCACAGGCATTCGGGGATTCTGATCTTTGGAATGGAAGAAGCTACCATCCTCTTGAAACTCCTAGTAGTGGAAGGAATGAAAAAAATGGTTTTATGTTTTTCGGGTTTGAGATTCGATGAAGTGTGGAGGAGTGACCCCTTTGTCCTTCAAGTCCCGGTAGCCAAAATGTCGAAATAGCTCCGAATTAGCATTTCATGTTTGGGTTTAAAGTTCTTGATGTAGTGGAAAATTGTTACTGATATCATGAAGTCCCGATGGCCAGAAATGATGAAATGAAATGGCAAACACCATTTCGTTTGGGTTTTGAAGTTCTGATGTAGTGGAAGATGACCCTTTGTCTTTGAAGTCAGGTAGCCAAAATTGCAGGGTAGTAATTCCTTATTGACAGCCATAAGATGAGCCAATGAAGCACAATGCAATTTTGTGGCTCAAAAAGCTTGCGAATAAAAGTGATGCTCCTCGTGGATCCTCATAGATTAAAACAAGAAATGCTAAACTTGATTTAAGCCCGAAATGGACTTCTTCCATGTGTTAATGACGGCTCAAATTCCATCCTTTGAGTCAAAACTCATTTGTTGGTTTCAACCCCATTCTCACTACAAAGGGGTCTAAAATGGGAAGATAACACCCGCAGTGGTACTAACATTAAGGCTCATAGGGATGATTGTCCTTAGAATGCTCTAAAAATATAAACATTAGTTGTTTATGTTGGAGCTATAGAGTAGATCTCAAAACACTGCTGCTTAAAAATACACATCAGATGAAAATAAAGTGTACCATCTCTAAGAGCTTATTTATATGGTCTAGCTAATAGAATTAAAAACTGCATGAGCCAGGTGAAAATAAGCTTCCTGCATGGCAATCTAAAACTTCTATAATGAATCTCTTCTGTGATGATCACAACAGATGGTGCCAAGTGACGTGGTCGTCTCAACTCTCACTTGGTAGAATTAAAATAGAGGCAGCTCAACACAACTCCATGTCTTCATAGGCTCATAGGACATTCTGAACTCCAGAAAATGGTGCCTGTCCTCCTTTTCTACAGTTGTCCACGATGTGGGCAGAATCCATCTCCTAGCCACAGAGTGGTGAAATGACATAAATTTAATGATCTCCGGGTGATGGCTTCTCTCCTCTTTGTACATTCTAATTACATCTGTCTCCTCTCTCTTCTCATGGTCTCCCAAGATGGAATTCGTAAATCATCATAAATGGGTGCCAGGAAATAAAAGCTTTAATTTTTCATGTCGGTTGAACATATTCCTTAGTGAGTCTGATGTGGGGATAAGCTTGGCACTCATCATCACTGGAATATTCATAAAAAAAGGGTTTCCCTTCATTTTTATGATCAACCTCTAGAATAGTGATCCCATTCAATGTATCCAAAAATATCATTAGGGACAGTGAGAATTGTTGCTTGGTTGTTCTCCATAAAGAGATTTTTCTGTTTAATCAGGTAAAAATATTATCGAGGAAAACTCTTGAGAAGAAGAATCCTCTTCCTTATCTCTTTCTTTTTAAAGCAGGATTTTGTCATCCTGTTTATTTCAGAACATCTGCTTCAACCCTACTATGAGCAGCATGCCTTCAAGTAATTTTCAAGCATCAAGTGATCATATGAACATCTAAAACGGTGTCTGAAGTAGATGTCAGGATGTCTTCATTCTGGTCTTTCATATTCTTCATCAAATAATGCCTCTAGATTTTCCTTAGAAAGCTCTTTCCTCCTCAATCAAAGTTCATCTGCGTGGTCTTCCGGGGCCAATAGAGGGCTTTATAAATGAAAATCAATGGGTTTCCTTCGACACTCAACTGAGAGTAATCTTTCAGAAATGAATTGATGTTGTGAAACACATCAAGACAGATTAACTAGGTGGGGAAAGAATCCATAATCCGAACAACTCCTTTAATGATAACTAAAAATCTGTCGGACATCTTCATGATAATTAAGTCAGTGTTCAACCTCATGAGATCGATAAATACTCATTATTTGCCTCAAAAATTTTTCTTGAAATTGAGGAGGATATCTTCCCATTCATCTCTATCAGGCAGTGGATTAGGAGAAGCTCAACTATCTGGGAAAAGTCACAAAAAATCAAACCTTTGAGCTGAAATTTTCCATATCAGAATGATTAGATGTTAAACAGATCCTAGGGATCAAGTGTAGGGTAAATGTATGTATTTGAATGTGTAGATGCTTTATTTCATAATCAAGGGCCAGATCATTGTGTCCTCAGGAAACTTCTCGAATGAGAAAAACCCTTATCGAAAAATCTCTCGATTTAGCTTTGGTGTGCTAAAAGTAGCCCTGCTTTGGAAATAGTGAAATTAACAGTGTTCGCCGGGTGCAGTGCTTAATCTTAAAGGGCTCATTAGGTGCACCTTCAAATATGGAAAACAATGGATTTCAATCAGGAAATGCTTGTCCACAGAACAACTGATTGCCATAAATGTGGCGTTCAAAGTCCTCTGGATTGTGACAGGCGAGCCCCGGCACCCATCAGTTTATATCATAGAATAATTTAATGGTGTTGAATGGAGTAGAGACCTAAGAGATATTTATCTAACTCAGGGAGCCAGGCCTGGTGTGTAAAAATACAAAAGAGGTCTTGATATAACTTAGTCAGTGGTTGGTATGGAAATGGCGGTGAGAAGACTTGAGTGGATGAAAAGGTGCCGGGCATGGACTAGGAAATCTTGAGGAATAAACTTCGAATACAGATCCTGGATTCCAGGAGTTTAGAGGCGAAGGGTGACTTGATTGGATCCCCCAATTCCAAATCATTCAACATTGATAAAATATAAGAACTGATTAGAAACAATTACAACTAATACGGTGATCAACTATACATCATCTCTTGATTCTGCAGCTCATTTGGGATCTCCAATTCCAAGCTGTTCACAGCAGGAGTGTAAATAAATAGATGGAAAGAGGTTGATATTTATAAGGAAAGAAGTCTCAAGTGACCATACATAACGGAGCAATAGCGGCTTAAAATTTACAATGGAGCTAAACTCAATATCCCCTACAAAATACGCTTGAGTAAATATACTCCTTATCCACCCATGAGGTGTCTTCAAGAAATTTTAAGTTATTGATCCTTGATTAAATCTAGCTGAACTCCTTCATTAGACATGCTACCTTAACTTTGCATGGCCTTTCTAGAGTGTTGAAGCTCATTAAAAAGGCTAAAATAGCATGTGCATACTCCTTTGGTCGGGGCGAAGGACTAGGCATGGATTATTTTAAAAAACCCGACATCTGGGACTATCTGCGGGTGATTACTTAGAAATATGTGCTTTGCATTTAATGAGTGGTTTCAAACTACCTTCCCCACCTTCACTTACTTTTAGAGATCAAGATCAAGGCCAGGAGTTGAGGCCCGGTACACAGAAATATTGCGATCCCTACGGCCAGATAAACCGATGCTTTGGTGCTTTTTCACGTTCTTTCCTGGTGACCGGGATCGCCGACCACAACTGCCTATCTTCAAAGGCGCTTTGGGCATTCATTTAGATGATTATGGGGGCTCGGTGGAAGGAAGAGACCACTTGTTCTCTTCAAGTCCATTAGCCGAAATGGCAGGTGCAATACGTGTCCCATTAGATGAAACATTCTGGTGTATAAAATGTGGGACCATATAAGCCTGAATGCGGTGTTTAGGTTTCAGGGATTGTAATCGATCGGAAGAGCTCCTGTCTCTTGAACCGGTGGAATCTTTGAAATGGATTACCACGTTTGGGTTTCAAAGTTCTGATGCAATGGAGGAGTGACCCCTTGTATTTTGAAGTCCTGGTAGCCAAAATTCTGAAATGACTCTTGGGGGATTTTACATTTTTCATTTTGGGTTTCGTTGATTCCTGATGTAGTGGAGGAGCGATCCCTTGTCTTTCAAAGTTTCGGTAGTCTGAATGTTGAAATGGCTCCTGGGTTCTTTTCACATTTCACGTTTAGGATTCTGGCGTCGGTGCATGAGCCCTTGTCCTTTTAAGATCGATGGCAAAGTGTGGAGCGACTAAATAACTATGACTTTGTCCATAAAGATGGCGACCCATGCACTAAAACCACCAGGGCAATTCGACTCAAGCTTTACTGATGGCCAGTTGATTTGTTCCATCGGTGGATCCTCACTGTTTAAAACAAAATGCCCACTCACTTGATTTTAAGCTGAAATGGACTTCTTTTGTGCACTGCACTCAACGCTCATGAATTCGTCCTTTGAATAAAACTCATTTGATGGGGTTTTAAACCCGACTCTACCTGACTACGCAGGGTCTAAAATGGAAAACAACACCTTGCAAGAATTAAGCTAACCCTGGCTGACTCATGATCATTGTGTGTGTCCCTTATATAAGAATATGGATAATAAATTATCTTGAGATTTTGCTTGACTTCTTTCCCATAAAGAATTGAAATGGAATTATAAATGTGTAGCCTTCTTGGTGGTATTGTAAGCCACAAACTCTTTGGAATATCGGTCTTTCCAATGTTTGTGCAACATGCACTTTGTCGATCCCTCATTCAGGGCTGGCTAGACCTCCATTGTGCTCATTGAAAGCTTTGTGGGCAGGTATGGTTTTATCTACTCGATGTATAAAAGAAATTTGGACATCCAATTCAGGTGTGTTGTTGATAAAGTGACTACATTGATCACTGGTAAGGCTTCTAGGACATCCAAACTAAAATTCAGTCATTTCTCAGATAAATCTAGCGGTACGTATTTTATGAGCAGGTCTTGGGCCCTCTGCGTGCCTCTTGTGAGAATCCATTGTAGATAATATGCGGCCTTTGAACCTTGGTAATGAGTTCAATTGATTCAGCAAATGTAGTCACATTTCTTAGAAAGCAGAGGTGCTCTAACTAGTTGAAGGGGTAGTTCATATCTGCGTGATGGCTTTCCTACTCTTTGGAAAGTGTCACAAGATCTAGAATATTATAACATATTCAAACAAAACATATTCCACCATAATCCAGCTTGAATTACCTTATGTGAAATGCATCAACATGCTCCACAAACCTCACATTAGGAATTCCTAGGATGCTCAGTTCAAGAACACATCTTAAGATGTTTGTATTTAATTTATGGATTGTCTAATAAATTGATGGTGTTTTCCATTTCTATGTTTTCTTTGGGTTGCAAAATAGTTCTGGTGAGTCTGTCTTGGGGAAGGCAACAATGTCCTTCATCCTCCACTATGGGATGGTCCTGTTCCGGAACAAGTCGCAAGTTTGGATCATCCTTGTTCCTACCACTTTCTCTGATTTAACTGGACATGTGATCTGGCCCTACATTGCATCTTCCTGGTTTTGTGATTATCAAATAATTCTTGAAAAAAATAGCCACCAAATCTTCCTTCAAGTCGGTTTATTAACTAAATTGCTTCAAAATAGAATAATTGATGAAAGTTAAAATGGGAATCCTAACAATAGTGTCAAAAGCTTTGTAATGTAAAATGCTTAGCTAGATGCTTCCCTTCGGTAGTTGTGTGGTGTATTTCATCTTCGAAGTTTTTGTTGGAAAAAAATAGATATAGTTGGTCCTGTTTCCTTCCTCGGTTGTGCTAAAAATGGCTCCAGGAAATACGATCAAATACATGTATATGGAATTCCATTCCCTAATTGGGAAATATCAAAGATAAATAAATTACTTAGTTTTCTTTGCGAATGTCCGAATGCTCTATCACACTCGGGTGTCCCATGAAATAGTTTGGACTTCTTCCAACAGATTTTTCTAAGAATTCGGTGATAGTTACATATCTTTTATTGACCTGTGGTATATACTGTCTAGTGTAGAGTGCAACCATTTAGCACTTGTAGGTGGTGGCCATTTTCATAATAGACAACTTGGTTGGGTCTCACCCGAGACTCCTTCTCACTTCCACAATGTAGTAATAGATTTCCATAGTACAAAAATGCCAACGATATTTTCAGTTGCCCTTGACATCAGTCAAACATTAGGGTAGCTCTACATGGTCTTTCATAGGATGTATACCTTCCAATCCACCCATATGATTCTAGGCTTGTGGATGAACTCTCAAAATGTTTCTATATGATTAGAGAAAACTCAAATTCTTTAAAGCAGCAGAAAGGGAATTATCTTGCTATGTGAATGATCCCCGGCTAGTTATGAATGTGGTCTTCTTCTTGTCTTCATCTAATTACGACTTGTGATATCTTGAGAATCCATCTTGAAATGAATAAGATTATTTTCCCAAAACTTGATCTAACACTTAGATCCTTTGAAAGGTGTCGGAAAAGGATCGTACACACATACATAATTCACACTTTTGTTGTCCACATAGACCCAAATGTCTTCAATATATTTCTTACTCTAGATAACTATGGGGATAATCCACTATGCTTCTTCGATTGGAAAAATAAGTCTTGCTGCAAGCATTTTTTCCACTTCCTTCTTGACCTTCTTTTTTATTTTAGGATTAAGTCGTGGTTGACAGCTGCAGGTCTTAGTTGGTTTTAGTTCAATTTTCATTTATCCCATTTCTCCTTTTATACCTTTCAATTTTGAGAACTTTTTGGAGAATTCCTCATATCTAATAGTTGTGTGCCTAGATAGTTTTCTCATCCAAAAATCTCCTATTAGGAATCTATCTTGATTCACCGATTACTCCCTAAAGTGCTGTTCAGCTTTAGTGGATGGTTATAGGAGCTACAGGTGTGATTAGGTATAGTATCATGAATCTCTCTATTTCTTTGTTTCTTCAATGGTTAAGTTCTAAGCTCTTATAAGTCATCCAGTCACGGTCTTTCTCAAATGTACAACAATATACAACTATCTTATTAGTTTCAGGAGCTCAAATAAATTTGGAAACAAAATGAACATGGTCAACATACCCTCTTGGACACGATCTTTTTTGCAAATAATCAATAAAATCATTTCCATGATTATTTGAAGGACTATGTTGAGATCAGGATACTTACTTGTAAAGGAAAATTCCTTGCAAAATTGGTCTTGTAAGGTCTTCCAACAGTTTGTTTGTCTGGTATACTCATGTATACGAGTTTTAGTGGACCAATGGCCGGGAGAAATACGAACCCATAGGTGAGAGTGTTGAAGCCTAATATTGGCTCATGCTTATGGTGGGGCATATATTAATGTTATTTTATTTATGTGTAAGTTTAGGCCATTAGTTGTAATTATACCTCATAGTCTCCTATATATACCAAAGGAGACATTTCATTTGAATCATCTTGTATGAACATTTAAGTGGGGTAATAGGAGGTTGCCCCTCGAAGAAACTAATATCTGAAATTATCCTATTTTCAAGGTGTTGATACTTTTGGGTTTTCTATGCCGTGATGTTGGATTTCTTAACATTTGGTATCGGAGGTCAAGGTCTTGGGGTTTTTTTTCTACATCTGAGACACCTTGGAGATTTTCATTATAACTTTTTTCTACAATGTTTAGAAGGAGAATGATGTGGAGGATATTTAGTGAACGGATCAAGGTATGTTGGGTTTCAAGGGATTGACTCTTGAGGACTTATACTTTGAGAGAATCTGACTTTTAGCACAGAATGAGGTTAGGAATCATGAACTAAGTCGTTGAGGTACAAGCTATAAAACATTGTAACATTTCAAACCCTGAGAAATCCAGAGGATATTTATAAATTAGTAAGGTAGTTGTGGTAAAAGAATTTAAAGCAGGTCTCATTAAATTTGTAGATACACACCCTATAAGGCAGGGTATATGACTAGTCCTGTTAACTAGTCTCAAGAAGAAGGTGTTCGGGTAAAATAATCATAACTTCTTCCCTAAATCCAAATTGAGTGGGACTAGTTTCATTGGATCTGGATAGTCTGTGTATAATATGATTGTGAGTTTCAGAATTTTATGTCAATCATTTTGTGTGGGGCATTCTATACAAGTGAGAGATCCTGGAAAGACCAAAAATCTCGGCAGTTGTGGGGAAGTTAAATTAAAATTCCACATGGCACATCGAATTTTGATCGGACCTATGGCGTGCAGAGAAGAAATGTCGAACTACATAAAAGAAAATGTCATACCTAGAAGGAATGAGAAACTTGGGAATACAAATGAGAAAATATTGTCTATGAGAACCACCTCAAAATCAAAGGTTCAAAAAGTGATACTTGGCCAACATGCCACCAAAAAAGGGAACCTACCAAATAGCCACTCGAGAAAATCCTACTTGGACTCTTGATGAAGGTGAAAGAAATAAGTAGGACATAAATGAACCCTGAAAGATGGATTCAATGGAATCTATGTTGGATACTAAGATGGATGTAATGGAAGCTAAGATGGATTCAAACCAAAGTTGAAGTTTATCCATTATTGATTCACATTCCTTTTGTCCACATCATGAAATTCATGATGAGGAAAAAAAGGAAGGTGAATCAAGAATGGAGAAACTCCAACTTTGGTTTGAAAGAATTAACCATGTTCTAAGATTGATATAGAAAGTTTGATGTGGGACCCAATCACATGGACCACTTAGGATGGAGCCAATTCTTTGATCGTCCATAATGTGCCACATACAAAGGTATGAATTGCTTCTTTATGCTAGAACCTAATCCAATTTGCCCTTAGTGCTCGATGGCTTTGTTCTCACAAATCACTGCGTTACACAGGACAATTATGGAAAATGATAGCACACTATGAGGATACAAGAGACATGCAGCTAGCTTTAAACCAATTGATAAAATCTCGAAAGAAATGGTTGGTCTGGGCACATTGAACTTCCAAAGATTGAATATAAAATTGTAGATATTCAGGATGACACTTGTTGATGTATTCATAGGAAATTTAAGGGATAACGTTCAACATTAGGTTTGTATTTGGGAACCCAAATCGATGGAGAATGCATTTAAGGTGAAAAGAAATGTTAGAAATAAAAATATGGCTATGGCTACTAGGGACCAATGTAGCATCTCAGAAGCAATGCTTCTTCTTTATATAAAACACCTCAAGCTTCTAAGTTTAGGCATCAATAATTGGATGAAAGAAAAGAAAAAGGGTTTATGCTTTTAATTGTGACAACTTAAATACAGGTAAAGGGACATAAGTATTAGTGAAAAGAGCTATTCTACATGGGTTTAATGAAGGAAGAAGAACAAGGGTAAAGACTTCATCTCAAGATGAAAATGTAGAAACCATTTCTAAATACGAAGGATTAGGCTCCCACAATGGTGTAGTAGTACTAATTGGATTACAATGGAGTATATGTTTCATTCCTTATAATTATCCAAGATCCTCAATTGCTTTGTATCTGGCATAGTTTTAAAGTAATAATTCTTAGGATGGAGGAACTATCAGTATGGGAAAATATAAATAGAATCCAATCTTACTATGGGGAATATGTAAATAATCAGTCCAATAGTTTCTATACCCATGGGTAGAACATTAGATATTGTACTAAAGGAATCAGAAATAGTTTACCAATCATTAGGAACAACAACTTTCAATTTTCAAGAACTTTTCATACTTTCATTGGAAGGAAAAGAGATAGAATTAAAGGGTATCAGGAAACACCACGGTAAGTTGACAAGCTCTAATGGCATGAAAAAATTATTGAAAAGGGCATCAAGCATTATTGCACAACTATGCTCACTGGTGTTCAAAACATCTAAGCCATCCCTTCCTCAAGATCTCCAAGGATCATTGATAAACACTCCAAAGTATTTGAAGATTATTCTAAAGGTCTTCCACCCACCAAAATCATGATCATGAAATTCACTAATTCCTAGGAGTGTTCCTAACATCAGTGTCGAATGCCTTATTTGGAAAGTGAAATTGGTGTTATGGTTGAAGAAATGTTAGAGGTTGACGTGTGAACCTAGCCAAAGTTCTTACTACTAATGAGTAGTAGTATTCAGAAGAATAGCTCATGGCATTATGTCTGGTCTCAGAAGTAACAAGATCACTATTAAAGATAGGATTCCCATTCCGTCAATGATGGTGTTAGATGAACTACATGGAACAAATCTATTTCACAAGTGGATCTCTGATTGGGGTATCATCGAGATCAGAGAATGAAGGAAGAAGATATCCCAAAACAACATTAGAACTCATGAAGGCCATTATGATTTTGGTCATGCCTTTTGTACTTACAAATGTACATACATTCAAGGGTTGTTAAGATTCCATTTTCAATCCCTTCCTTGAAAATTTGTGTTGTCTTTTGACATTATGAAATCTATAAAGTCTTAGGAGGATCATGTCGACATGTTGACAAGGTGCTGTAACTACTAAAGGAGAAACAACTATATGCCAAATAAATGCTTTGGTGGAAATATTTAGGTCTGTTGTATCTCATGAAAGGTGTCAAAGACTAGACCCTAACAAGATTAAAGCCATGATGGACTAACCGATTCCAAAAAACATTGAATAAAAGAATGCTTAGGATTTTGGTTTTGACAGACTACTACCACAAGTTTGTTCGACACTTTGGAAAAATAGTAGCACCTTTAACGACACCTTCAGAAGGATGCAATTTCATGTGGACTCGGAGGCAAGCTTTTGAAAAACTTAAAAGAGGTGATATGTAAATCATCTTGAGCACGAGTTTCACAAAAACCTTTATTGTGGAATGTGATGCATCAGGGAAATGGAATTGGTGTTGTCTAATCTGAGAAAGGAAGGCCCCTAGATTTTTGAAAGTCGACCACTCAAGGGAATGGACTTATACAAACCCATTTATTAGGTAAGGATGTCATTTATGAGAAGGAAATGACAGCAATACTACATGCATTGAAGAAATAGTCATACTATGTTGCACTCAAAGGTCAAAATAGATCATGATAGTCTTGTCTTCTTGGGACAAAGACTATCTTCAGAGAACAACAAATGGGTAACAGATATTGGGTTATGATTTTGAAATCGTCTATAAAAGGGAAGAAAAAATGTTTGTGGCAGATGCTCTCAAGAAAAGGATAGATATGTTGAGGCCTTTCTCTATATATTCAGTCATCCAACTTAGATTGGATAATAGAAATGAGGATGAATGGAAGAAGGCCGAAAAAGTGTGGACTCTCATTCAAAGGTTCAAGCAGGATTCTAGTGCATCTGATACATTTACATGAAAAATGATTCACTATGGTACAAAGATCACTTATATTTATTAAAGAACTCCCAACTCAAACAAAAGGTACTATTGAATTACACAAAACCTCGTCGATAGAGGATGGCACTCAGGATTTTTGAAAATCTACCATAGGGTCAAGAAGTTTTTTTTGGGATGGCCTTAAGCAGATGTTCGAAGGTTTGTGGAAAGATGTTTGGTTTGCCAACAAAATAATGTGGAAACAATTAGACCCTGAGTCTTTACAACCATTATCCATCCAAGTGGAGTCTTTGGGAGAGGTTCCCCATGGATTTCATCGCGAGGTTACCAAAGTCTGAAGGAAAGAGTGTCATCATGGAGATTGTTGATAAACAATATGCACACTTTTGTGCACTCTCTCATCCTTTAATTCAAATGCAGTTCATTGCATTCATGAGAGCAGTTCAAGCTACATGGAAGTGAATTATTGTTAGTGACAGTGATCCCATCTTCATTGGACATTTTTTGGAATGAATTATTTCTTTGTTTGGGTACTCAATTGGTTCATAGCTCATCTTATCATCCTCAATTTGATGGAAACCCGAGATAGTGAACAAATGTAAGGAATACTACCTTCGTTTCTTTGTCTCAGATAAACAAACAAAATGGTTCAAATGGTTACCCTTGGTGAATAGTGGTATAACACTTCCTTTCATCTTTCAACAAAAAGCCAAGCACCATTGTGGCACTTTATGGATACCACCCTCAGCTATCACTTCTTCTCTAAAATAAAATCTAAGGTTCAATCGGTGGAAGATCACATAGAGAATCAACAAGTTCTCCAAATCTTAAAGGAAAACTTGACCATGACACGGAATGTACATGAAACAACAAGCGGATCATCATAGTGAAAGAAGTTTTGAAGTAGAGGTTTGGGTGTTTTTAAGACTACAATACATACAAGCGAGATGTCCCTCAAGCAAGCCAAGAAGGATAACTAATTATCGCAAAGTACTATGTCCTTATAAGGTGTTGCAAAATATTGGTACTATGGCATACAAATTGGAGTTACTTTTGCATGCGCAGTACACCCGATTTTCCATGTTTCATGCTTAAAGAGGTTATAGGAGACAAGATCCCAATTCAAGCTATATTTCGAACAGCGAGGAAGGAAAAATCATGTGGAACCTAAAGCCATCATACGACACAAAATTAGTCAGGTTGAGGAATAGATCCATTCAGAGTATCTCATTAAATGGAAGGAAACTATTGAAGATTCCACTTGGGAAGATGGAGTCTTTGTCTACGAAGAATCGAGTTACTCAAGCGTGCGGATAACACTTGTCATTTCGAGGGGCATGTTAAAGCCTAATATTGGCTCATTACCCAGCTGGTAGGGTATATTATATTAGTAATGTTATTTTATTTATGTGGAAACTTTGGAGGCCATTAGTTGTAATTATACCTCCTAGTCTCTATATACCAAGGAGACATTTTCATTTGAATCATCTTGTACTTGAACATTTAAGTGGGGTAAAGGAGGTCTCCCCTTGAAGAGGCTTATTATTTGAATATATCTATTTTTTCAAGGCGTTGAGTGATACTTTTCTAAGGTTTTTCTATGCTATATTGATATTTGGTTCTTAACAGTGCCACAACTCTCCTTGCTTTAGGAAGTGCTCAATATGCACTTTAGGGTCAGACTGTCCATCGAATAGTTGCGCATATTGAAAGTCTATATTCGTCTATTCTTTTAGTTGATCCCAACTTTGGAATCGACATATAATGGCTTTTTTTGCGTCCTCCCACTCCATAATCAGGAGGTTTTATGATTGGCCCACCATCTAGCGGGGGTACCTTGCAAGGATAAGTCAAGAACAAAGATCCTTTGATCCACCACTATTTTCTCTTCCATGTTGGAAATAAAATTGTGTACCTCTAAGGTACCATTATACATTGAGTGTTCTCTAACCTCGGTTCAATCCATCTAGATTCTTTGACATTTGTGCATCTATCTATTTTTCAAGGCGTTGAGTACTTTTTCTAAGGTTTTTCTATGCTATATTGATATTTGGTTCTTAACAGAGAGGGTACTTGCACAACTCTCCACTGCTTTAGGAAGTGCTCAATATGCACTTTAGGGTCAGAATGTCCATCGAACAATTGTGCATATTGAAAATCTATATTCATCTATTCTTTTAGTTGATCCCAACTTTGGAATCGACATATAATGGCTTTTTTTGCGTCCTCCCACTCCATAATCAAGGCTTTATGGGTGGCCCACCATCTAGCGGGGGTACCTTGCAAGGATAAGTCAAGAACAAAGATCCTTTGATCCGTCACTATTTTTTATTCCATGCTGGAAAGAAAATTGTGTACCTCTAAGGTACCATTATACATTGAGTGTTCTCTAACCTCGGTTCCAATCCATCTAATTTCTCTGACATTTGTGCATCATCTTGAGAATCATTCATAGGAACCTTGTTGTTAACTGTCAAATGCTAATTCTGAATCCTTCTCAGCTGATTGTATGCTTCTCCAACTTACTGATCCATCTGTAGTGGGATTTATGTAATCAGGTCTCGTTCTTGTTATTATGGTGTATAATTGGTCAAGAGCATCTGACTCCATGTTGTGGTCCATTGGTTCAATGTATCTAGGCCCTAAACATGGATCTAAGCGCTGGACTACTTTTATCCCATCTAGTTCAAATGTCATGGTGTCCCTCTTTAGATCAATGATAACATATTTGTCGTATGCCCAATCAATTTTGAGTAGAGAAGGGTAGGGATCCTTATCTCCCATGATTTCAATTACCTCAAAATCGGTTGTGTTTTTAACTCCCGCAACATATATTTACACATTTTAAATCCTTCCTACTAGGAAAATGAAATACTGGTTTACCATTCTCAAATGTATGGGGGAATATACTAAGTGAGGTTTTCCCAAAGCTTCCCGGGTATTTTTGGATAAGATGTTGACATTAGATCCCAAATTAGCATGACATCAATGATTTCAAAATCATCTAGCTAGAATTCTAACCTAAATTATTTTCTTGTTCGCACCTTTGTTCTTTGTATTGTCTCGGTGTTCTTCTCAGGAAGTTTGGTCCTTACTATGGCTTCTAGGTTCCCTCATTTCTCAATATTAGGTACAGGGTGTTGCGCAACTTCTCTGTAAGTTGGTAATCCCCTAGGATATCAAAGAACAATTGAAACCAAAGATTGATTACACTTTGAGACTACTCAGGGTGTCTCCTTGGAATTACAGAGTTTCTCGGTACTGGTGGTGAAGTAGGGGCTTGCGCAAGTTTAGGTTGACAGGATAATTTTGGGGGATTCTCCATTATTTTTGTATTGGGGATGCTCTTAAATATTTCTATTGTATTTTTTAAAAACAACTTTGTTTTCACAAGGTCATACCTGTCATCCTTGGGAACAACTTTCTGAATCTTAGGCTGACTGTCTACATCTGCCCCAGTTTTATATCCTTCATGAGTAATGATTTTGATCTTAGGTAGCTATCTCTCTATTCCCTTTTCTAGTTTTGATCTTATTATATTAGCTCATTTTTTACGAACCCGATCTTCCCATTTCACGATCAGTTCTGGGCAATCTTCAGTTGTGTGACTGTTATTTCTACAGTGAGAGTACCATGGTCATATTGGGTGAGGGAAGTATCTGTCCAAGTGACCTTGTTCATTTCATTTGTAACATCATATTGAACCTCTTCCTCTAATTCTCCCTTCTCCGAATCCACCTCCAACGCCACCTCCCTATCCTCTTCCAGGTCCTTAGGGTGTTTCATTTATTTTGAATGTTGTCTAGTCTAATTTGTCAGCAAGCACATCCAACGCTCTACATTTATTTTTAGCATGTGTCGTAGATGCACAAAACTCACAATGTATTTTATTGGGTGTAGTCGTGTACTTTTTCACAATAGGACACTGCCTTGGGGTATGCCCATGTGCCTAAAAAATCTAATAATAATTAGTTGGATGAGATGTTGGAGCACCTGGGAAGGTATGGTATAACCCTATTTTATGGAATGGTGGGAGTCGCAGAGACTTATGCAAATCCTCCCGATGGCCTTGGAGAATGTCCCACTGGATTTTGAAGAGGTCCCATTCCCCTCATGCGCGGACATTCATTTTCCATATTCCCTTCTGTGTAGCATCCTATGCACCAGCCCCGAGGTCACCCTGGTCTTGGTATGGTTAATTATTGAATCTTCTCTATTAGCATTGATATTTGTCCCTAGAGTTGCGAACAATTTGCATCTACTGGAGGCCTGGTCATCCTTAGACTCTCTGGATGACCTGCCATGGCTTTGATCTTCATCGATTGTTCCAAAGCATCTGTTAATGTGTCTACCGTTGTTGCATTAAAGGAATTCTCGTTAAAGGGATTAGTCCTTGTATGTACCATTCCCTCTGGTGATCCTCATGAATTGGATGTGATAACCTCCCAATATCATCTTTAAATTTCTAAATGTATTCCCAGGCAGATTCTCCTTCCCTTTGTTGAATCTCCCACAAATTAGAGAGAGCTTGTTGCTCTGACTGAGGTAGTTTGAATTCGGTGATGAACTTCAAACAAAATTGACCAAGGGTGAATTCTTGTCCTTTCACTCCTAGTTCAATAGCCTTCATGTACCATTTGAGAGAACAATCCCTCAAGGTAGTCTAAAACTCTACTAACTTGTTTTCATTGAGAGTCCCTCTGGATCTCCATATGGATTCACATAAGAACCAATGTTTCTCTACATCCTCGTCCCCTTTAACCCATAATTCTGGGTATCATGCGATTGATCCTCCCATATTTCCATCCATTGTGGGACTCATTGTTCCTATTAGAATGAAACCTATCGGTCTTGGTTGTGAAATGACCGGGGATCCCAATATCCTCCCAGCATTTACACTTACAAATTGGTTCTGACTAATTGGATGTGATGGAATAGGAATAACATAAGTAGGCGGTGTAGAAGTTACTACGGGTATAAAGGACACCTAGGGGATGGGTGATTTGGGGCTGGTTCCACTGAATTATGGGCGAGGTTTTTTGATCTGGGGGGTTTCATTTTATTCTTCTGGAGTAGCCTTCTCTTCCCGATTCTCGATGTTTCCTGATATCGAAGTTGAATATTCTTGGTCTCCTTTAAGGTCCAAACCTACTTCGTCTTTCGTTGCTTATACACACTCTTCTTTTCGTCTACCCACCTGGGGACTCCTTCCTTTCTGGACTTCTCTCTGTTGTAATCTTAGACTGGATAATCTTTCTTGTCTTCTTACCTTCCTCAACTCTTCCTTATTTCTTTCATCTGTTCCTTTTGATCTGATTTCTTTCTGCAACACCTCGGACAACTTCGTTGCTTTCTTTACCTTTCTGCACCACCACTTCTCAACTATGGCGGCTCTCCTTAAGGCTCACTCATTTCTTGATCTTCCCCCATTTTTCAAAGAACCCTTTCCCACTTCTCAGGTCACGATCCTACCCCACAATCACCCTATACCAATCATAGGTGTTTAGGCTTCCATATCAATCGAAGGACTAGTTATCATCCCCTCCTCCATCAATAATACTTTGATCCATAGGGGAATTTCCCTCAAGAGTCCCACCTATGCACCTTTCTTGAAAATGTATTCTGCCCATGAAAAATATTGGTGACTCTCAGCTGCGAATTCAATGATATATCCCTCCAGAGTCATATTAACCCAGAAATTGACCGCTCACGTGATCTGGTGATCTGGATGATGAAGTGTTGGGATATTCCTTTTATCCCAAGTACAAGTCTTCTTGATGCATTCTTGGAATGCTGGAGCTTCTTGTAGTCTATCTATCTAATGGAATAATTCTTCCGAGAATTTTACCCAGAATATCTCATACTGGTCACGCAATCTTTCTGAATAAAAGACATAATCTCTTGTATCCTTCTCTCTTTTACCTCGCAACTCCGCTTCCTTCCCTATAAAGGCATCACAATTTCGTTCCCACCATTGTCGAATCTCAAATCTATGGATCAGTGGAAGCATTATACTCACAGTTTCCCTTTTAATATGGGTCTCAGCAACAGAACCATTTTGTTGTCATAGAAGTGATCAGACCAAGGTCCCCTTAGAGTTTCCAACAAAAAATACCGAAGTAGTCTAGAGCGTTGGAATTTTCATCTTCCCTGGAGGGAAGAAGTCTCACCTGAAGTGAAACCGAGACAAAAAAGAGAGGGAAGGGTAAGGAGAATACTTAGACAAATCTTTGAGGTATCAAGATTCAGGTTAGTCTTGTGCAAGATAGATTAAGCATGTAGCAGATTTGAACATTTCCTAACTGAGAATGAAGAAAATAGAGTTGCGATGATAGTCATAAAAATGTTATAACCAATTAAGTGTATTAGACATAAATATAATACAGAGTAACATTCAATACATTATGAATATTAAATACACATGATATATTCAAAATTTGGGTCCCCAATTGTATTAACTTATCAGGTTCTTCTCACAGCATGAGTCACATATACAAGTAATCAAAGGTTGCTTCCCAACATGTATGAGACAAGATTATCTTCGTACCTTGCTCTTTCCAACTCTACAATAATACAAAAGTCTATTACATTGACATTCTAGTTCTTACCTAGATCTCAAGACTCAACTAATCTAACAACAGGAAGATAGCAACAATGACTCTAGCCACCCTGACAATCCTAGGCCAAACTTAATAACATATATCCTAACGAAAACAACCTTTTACAATCATATCACTCTTAGATATATAATATTATCTTGAGTTTGTTGGTTGAGAACCCGAGAGTTATCTCTTCTTATTGTCTTGTTGCAACTTCTTTCTTCAAAACTGATGTTGCATTGTCCTTCCAACCGTTTTATATTTATTCCTTTAGTACTATGTCCAGCTCTTTAGCAGCTTGCACAACTTTTGTTCACCAAAATGAAGCTGCCGCATAACTTGCACAACTTCTATTTATCAAAATGAAGGGCCCAACATTACCAATCCATAAATAAAATCACAGTTGGGAACCAATACCTAATTCCCTGAATTGATGATCTCCTTGACCAGCTTAAGGGGGGAAAATACTTCACTAAGAATGATTTGAAGTTTGGATACCACTAGGTCCCAATAGAGTATACCAATGTATGTAAGACTACCTTCATGTCCAAAGAAGGTATTTTTGAATGGTTGGTCATGCCCTTTGGATTGAAAAATTCCTCTGCAACTTTCATGAGGATCATGGATGATATCTTGCAACCTTTCACCAATTATTTTGTGGTGGTTTATTTGGATGACATCCTCATCTTCAACAAGAGTTGAGCGAAGCACTTGCAACATATTCAACAGGGTCTACACACTCTGGGACATCACAATATATATGTAAATTTAGAAAAACTATCCTTCAGCATGAATAAGGTCCAGTACCTAGGCTACATTGTTGATGAACAAGGGGTCCATGTCAATCTAATAAAGATCTAGGTCATTCGTAATTGGCCAACCCCGACCACACTCACTGAGATTTAGAGCTTCTTAAGCCTTGCCAATTTCTATCATAGGTTTGTGTTGGTATTCTCCCACATTGTATGGGCCTTCATCCAAATAACCAGGGGTGGTGGAAAGGAAAAGCTCGTGTGGGGTCTGTTTGATGATTTGAAGCAACGCTTGTGCTCAGCCCTGGTGCTCTCATTACCTGACCTGAAACCACCTTTTGAGATCGAAACAGATGCTTATGACTATGTTGTGGGTTCAGTTCTCACTTAGCATGGACATCCTATGGCCTATCATAGTGAGACGCTATCTGATAACATTCGTAAGTACCCCACTTACGACAAAGAAATGTAATCCATTGTACAATCCTGCCACCAGTGGACGAATTACATTCTCGGGAAGGAGACAATCATCCACACTTATCATAAGCCCCTATAGTTCATGTAGACACAAGGAAAATTGCAGAATGACCTCCATCATAAGTGGTCCACACACTTGCAACAGTTCCATCTCAACATTAAGTATAAGATAAGGAGCACCAACTGCATCGTTAACTACCTCAGTCACCCTCCAGTTGTTGCACTAACCACGATGTTACACTCTTGCAGACATGAGACCTATGGATGGCCCTAAATCTACAAGAGAGATCCTAACTTTTCCACTACCTACCATATGTTGGGCACAAACACAACTATCATTGATTTCCATCTTCAGGATGGGTTGTTGTTCCATCTGGACCATCTCTGCATCCCATCAAGTAAGCGAGAGAATATGAATTGGGAAGCTCAGTATAGTTGGGTGGCAGGACACTTGGGCGTAGAAAAGATAGTGGGCATGATGAAACAAGGTAGAAAAGATAGTGGGAATGATACAACCTGAGTGGGACTAATGGGTAAGAACATGTGTTTCCTCCTAAGAGGTCACATGTTCAAATCCAAAGGGGGGTAGGGTATGTATACCTCCATAGACTTTACCAGTAAAATTGTTGGGTGGAGGGGGTCTCATACACCAATTTGGTGTCTATCTTGGTCGTGACCTTAAAAATAGATTATTACTATTATCATTAATATTGGTTGAAACTTCGACAAGATGTCAGCAAGTATATTAGGTCATGCACGACATGCACCATTGTCAAACCGACCATTAAGAAACAAGGAATGTACACTCCTTTTCCTACTCCCAACAGGCCCTGAGAATCCATATCGATGGACTATATGTCAAGCCTTCCTTCAACCAAGAAGGGAAATGACTGTGTTTTTTTTATTGTTGATCGATTTTCCAAGATGACAATTATGGTCACTTGCAAGAAGAGCAACACCGCGGAGGCCACTGCCAATATATTCTTCAAATGAGTGGGAGTACATTTTGGGATACCACAAACCATCATCTAAAATTGATATAGTCAGTTCCTTAGCACATTCTAGTCAATCCTCTGGTCACGGCTGAACACCAAGCTCACAAAATCTACGACCTTCCACCCCCAAACAGAGATCTTCAATAGGATGATTGTGCATATCTTGCGCATGTACAATGCCAAGAATACGTGCACATGGGATGAAATTCTTCCCTATGTTCATCATAGTTACAACAAATCCATACATAGCTCCATTGGCCACAACCCATTTCAAGTGGGGTTGGGATTTCAAACATTGAGTCCCATGGATGTTGCACTACCCCTTGCGTCTGCACAAGAATAATTGTCTCATGCTCAAATCGAAGCCCTAAAATCCACTTGGTTCATTGAATGAATCCAACACATTCGCCAACAGGTTCATGATATTTTTTAGAAGTACAATACCAATTACAAGTAGTGCCATGATGAAAATCAGGTGCCACACAAGTTTCGAGTGGGAGATAAAGTTTGGTTGCATTTGTAGAAAGAATGCCTTACAAGACCCCATTGGAATATTCATCCACTCTGATATGGACCTTACACCATCACCAATAATGTGGGTGACAATTCTTTTGAGATCAACATTCCCCACTTCCTTGGCTTGCACCCCTTGTTTAAGTTGGACCTTCTTCAGCCATACTTTCCACCATTATTTGACACCTCAGAGATAACAGAACCATTGAAACCGACAGAGCTCAAACCCGACTGTATGGAATAGGCATCCACTGATCAGATCATGTACACACAGGACAAGGGTAATTTCCAATAAAATCTTCATCTTTATCATGTTGTCAAAGAGGGGCAGCTCCTGCACCAAGGCAAGTGGCTCACTCGGGGCCAAATTCAACAAAATTTTCCTCATATGATGGGGGAACTCAATGCAATGTAGACCATTTATTCCTAAGGGGGGAGGATTGGTCCAGGTGGATATCGGTGCCCACTCACCTCTTCCAATAGGCTCACATACATTTTTTTATCTTGGCAGGTTTTTTCTATCTTTTCAGTTCCTAAACTTCTGGGGTCGTTTTGCGGCCCTAAACAACATTTTTTTGGCTCGCCACAGTCACAATGTAGACATAGTCAAAGTGTGACAACAAAATGTGTATTCCTTGGATATACCTTTCCAAACGGATATCTTATACCTAAAATGGAGATCATATGCAAAATTTATGACCTCGAGAAGTTGATGTACCAACTTACCCCATCGGGGCCCACATGAATTTTGGCACTTCATCTCCTAGGGTTAGGTTTTTGGATGTCTAGGGTTTTCTGATTTATTCTTTATGCTAAAAATTATGGGAGGCCTCATTGTAATGTGCTCAAATGAATTTTCATAGCCTCCACACATCTTCTTAGAGATTAGCTACCACCATTCAAGAAAGAATGTTTCATTCTGCATTTTATAGTTTCATCATATTTCTTTATTGAATAGAAGTTAAGTTTCACTATATCTATGTTAGTGTTATTTGTATATATTTTTTAATGTTATAGATTTTTCTTTCATTTCATTCCATTCATAAATCCGGATCACTGTCCCATTGTGAGAAGACTAGTGGATGAAATTTTTTCTATACTTGAGAATGTTTTGTATCTCTCTCTCTTGCAAATGATTTTTGGTGTATCTCTTGATGAATGAATGAGATAAGGTGGTGTGCACCTCTTAGAGACTCTTTTTCTTTCTTATGGATGGTTTGTCTTGGTGAAACTAGGGTTTGATATTACAAATTTCTTGGTTTTGGTAAGGAAAACCTACATTCTTCTTGCTCATTTCATGATATTGTTGGTTAAAACCCTAGGAGGAGTATAATTGCATACACCCTCCATCAAGTTATCTTCATTTGCTTGTTTATAAGTATTTTATTGCAAGGTATCTTAGAGGAGTACAAGGGTGTACACCCTCCTTGAACTACCTTGAGTTTGGTTTCAATCACCTGGGGAGTAAGAGGGTTTACACCCCTACGGATCTTGTTGATCTAACTTGTGTTTTAAAGAGTCCATTCACCCATTTTTTAAAAAGGCACTAATCTGAAATTTGCATTGGAGATATAAATTGTTTGCTTTGGTAAACATGATTTAACGAGATATTGATATTGTTTAAGTCGGAATATATTGTTGATGATTTGAGGTTTCAAAAAACTCTACGGCATATTAGTCTTCTTAGTCGTTTGGGAGCTACAACTAAATTAAAGATACAACCATTAGCGCTATAATAAATATTCTTTTACTTTCTTATAACTCACTTTTCAACCGTCAAAATTTGCTAATAATTTACCCCTACCATCTACTAATCTCAACGCATCTTTTGGGTGGATTACTTGTGATTTTTGGTGGATAATTTTTCTGTTGTAACAACTTGTTTTTTACAGACATAAGGCTGCAAATATATCTATGCAATACATGTTTCTTACAACCTTTTTTCATTGCTAAAGTCTTGTGCTTTTATACTAGAGTTATACTAGTGTTTAGCTAGCTTATCTCTTGCATCATTTGTTAGACTTTTACCATCTTTTTCAGCATCTCTAATAATCATTTTTTTGTTGATATATATATTTAATGACTGTTGCAAATAGGGATATAAATATTAACTTGTTTTTCCACCTAACATATAGCTTGTATAATTAGATTTTCTTGTGTCTCGAGAAAGTACAAACACTTTCCGCAGGTACTCAAAGACTTGGAAACCTTAAACCACTATCGTGACTCATTTAAAAGCCACTTTCCATTTAGAAAATTGATATAAATGGGCATCCATTCATAAGTATCACTTTCCATATAATTTCCCCCTAGGGTCACCTGGGGTTCCCCCCTTGAGGTGATCACTTCACCTCTAAAGTGACTGGAGTACCTATATGAGGTGACAATGGGTAGTTATTCTCCTAGTTGTCTCCATCTTGTGGTTTGGTTTAGGCATTGCCCAACCTACAATTTGTGCAATAACATTTTGGCGTCATTGTCAGGGAGGATTTTGAATCCTCTTTTGTGTCTTGACAACACTTTGGCAAGATTTGATCCCAAATCCTTTACTTGTAGCTTGTATAGAGAATCCACTTGAAATAAGTTCCCCTTACACCCTTGATGAGATATTTTTGAAGCTCATCTGGTGACTCCACCATCCCAAAACCTACCTTCCCTTCAGAATTTATCCCTAGGGAGATTCAAACCTTCTAATGTCTATCGAAGACGACCTCCTTTCAAGAATCTCGTTGTCAAAACCGTTTTCCATGGTACCCTTCCCCTTGATCCAATGGATCACCCTTGGGAAAAATAACTCTATAAATGCTTATACATGGCCACCATTCCCAGATATCCCAACACAATGTTGAAAGAGTCTCATAAATGGTTTCCAAAGTTTCCAGGAAATAATGTGGTCATGGGTTGAGACATGGAAAATGTAGAAGTGGAACATGAGGATGTAGCAATGAAGCTACTTTACTCATCATTGACCAAGGATGCTCATAGATGGTTCAGAGGAATCCATGATAATCACATAGCATCTTATGAAGACTTCACTAAGTTATTCAAGAACATATGGAAAATGAAGAAAGACAATGGAATGCTTGTAGCACAGTTCAATCAGATAAATTAGAAGGATAATGAAACAATAAGTGAATTTGACAAAAGGTTTGACAAGTTGTACAGTCAAATCCCAACATACCTACACCCTAGATATGCAACAATTTTTCTCCTTTACATGAATGATTTTGATGGGAAATTTTATTTAATATTAAAGGATAAGAATCCCACCACCTTGGCACATGCCAAAGAGTATAGTGCCGAAATTGAGGAAAATATTCTTGACTCAAAATTTGATAATTTTCAGTATCCGCATGCCAAGGCAGAGACAAAGACTAAGGCTTCCAATAGTATTTCTCCTGATCTAATTTCCCTCTTGACTCAAAATATAGATCAAATGAGTACTCAATTTGTCCAAGATCGTAATCAAATCATGGTCCAATTAACCATTGTGGAAAAAAATCAATCTACCTCCATAACTCGATTTGCTAGACAACAAAGAGATGCCACAGGTTGGAAACCAAGGCCTCAACAAGAGGAAAAGGCCTTGGATACATTGAACTTGGTTGGAATGGTCAACACAGAGAAGACACTATGGTGTTCTCCATGTAAATAACCTCATAGAGAGGATGAATTCCCCTGACAAGATGAAAATTCTCCCGACAGTATGAACTTCATGGATATGATATATAAATTCCAAGAGGAATAGGTCACACAAGAACATATTGATAATGCTTGAAGATAGGGGGAAAGAGAGGGAAGACTCTAGGTATTAAATCAATTAACCGACGATCAGAGAAAGGAACTGAGGAAGAGGGAATTTTTTATATACACTAGAAGAAATAAAGGTTCAATTCCTCTATCACAACCTTTTTCTCCCCCTCATCCACAAGAAATCACTCCTCCTCCTTATACAAATAAGGTGGTCACACTTCTCCCACGTCCAATACACGATTTTCTTCCAAATCCAAATCCAAATCCAACAAAAGATGAGATTCAATTGAACATAGATGTTTCAACCATGTTTGGGAAGTTGAATATGACGGTCCCTCTAATAGAAATGTGCAAAATTCCTTCCGTGATGAGGGAAATATTGAAGTTATTATAGGTACCAACCTAGAAGGAGGATCATCCAATAATTTTGAACACCATGTACCTTGATCGACAAAGGGACAACAACCCTCCTTTCTATCTTTCCTTGGGCATGAATGGCCTCCTCCTAAACAATTGTATGTTGGATTCTGGGGAATTAGTAAATGTCATGTATTTGAAGGTGATGGAACAATTTGGCTTGAAGACAACTTGACCATATGGAAATGTGTGTGGAATTGATTCTAAGAAGGTCAAGTTTTATGGATTATGTGAGAACATTGAGGTCTTCCTGGTTGATTTTCTGCAAATCAACTTACTTATGAAAATAGTAGTGATTGATGTCTCAGATGCTTGGGGGATTCTCTTATCGAGGAGTTGGTCTTCCTCCCTTGGAGTTTTCCTTAGAATGGATCTTACCCATACACACATTCCCATGGGGGATGGCACCTTTTAGGTATTATATAGTCGAGAGTGAGACGACAAGCATGTGATAGACCCCATCATTCCTGATTATACAAGTGAGGGTGAGTTTGATGAAGTGATAGACACCATTGAGTATGACCCATGAGACTTACCTTTCATGCAGGAGGACTGCATAGATATTCTACTCCCAAGGACATATGAGTACAAATAAAAGCTTTCAAATTTCCAAGGGAACGAGTCAGGGTTTATCTAAATATTGAAGAAAGAAGATAATAAGGAAAAAGAACATGAAGAAGCCATCACAAAAGAAGCCAACACAGGACCTCCTTCCTACCCTTACATCGAGAATATACCTTACATCAACTTAAGTGAAGGAATTCGTGCATTCATGTGGGACAAGAAGAAGGCAAAGATTAAATATGACCAGAAGGATGACAACACTTGGATTGGCCCTTACATCATTGAGAAGAAGTCTGAGAAAGAGAAGTACTATCTGACATCTTTAGATTGGAGAAATATGCCATTACCAGTGGATGGGTCTCTTCTTCGTCCCTACATTCAGGGCACTTGACTTCTTTAGGGATTTGGCTCCAAGTAAGTAGGTAGGTCATTTTTATTTCCTTCATTTTCATATTGATTGCTAATGGTAGTTTAGCTACATTTGATGTTTCATTTTTCTCTACTTGCATATTTATTTCATGTTTGGCTTAGATTAAAAAAAATGATAAAATTTTATTTTCTATATTAGTTGTCATTTTTTGTTTTGATATATATGGATGAAGGGTGATAAAACCACCCTGGATTTTACGATTTTATGTTTCAGTGTAGGCATAGGTTCACTAGGATATGTTGTGGTTCTCATGCACTTTACGATGAGTACATATCCCCAAGTAGGAGATAGATGCTATCCCCAAATCCTAGGGAAAATAAGGAGATGAGGTCTTGAGGTCCTCGCGTTGCAGACACAGAGTACTGATAGACAACCTGACCAACAGTATCCACTTGCACAGACATAGACCCAAATCAACACCACATTTCCAGGTTCATCATGGCATTATCCACCACATTACTTGGCCTCTGGAAGACATTGGATATTTCTCCATGAAGTACAAGTCAGGTATTATGGTGAGTGTCATTTCAGTATTTGACGCATTTGAGTTTGTTGCATCTATTAATGATTTTGATTATGTAACATTTGCTTGGAAATTATTATATTTTCCCTATTTCACTTTGGTGGTTGACATTGTGCCCCAGTAAGTAGGTCACCCTTGGGGATAATTTTACTATTGTGGGATCCTCTTGACAAGTCATCGTTCCATTCTCAACGATACTTGTCATTTTCTACACTTCATCCCCTCATCTCATTAACCTTTCAGATCTTTCATTGTACTAACACAAGGATGGGTTGTCTTTTATTTCATTGTAAGAAGGGGTTGAAGGCTCAGAGGCTTGTAGCAGGAAAAAGATAAAATCCAATCATTGACATTATATATGCTTGTTGGCACAGGGGAAGACCCGGGGTTCAACTCTAAGAGTGCACCAACAAGCCCTAACTACTGGCCCTTTCGGCAACACTTGCAAAACAAATGTAGTCTCACCTGAAGAAGCTATGGGGGGGTTGCAGGACAAAGGTGTCTACAACCAAGGGGAATCTCAAGTGAATATAATACTAGAACAATACAACATTTATATATCTCTTACCAGCTTAACTCTAGTCCACACAACTACCTATCAGATCTAACACAGTAATGCAGTAACAATACATCAAAGGGCCAAGAACATAGCATCAATCACACACAACACAAAATATATGTGGTTCACACTCTCCCTAGGGCTAAATCCACAAAATTTTGCTTATAATATATTAAGATGAAGCATACATTTCTTGTCAGCGCTCTCAGCTAGTAGATCTTCTCTCTTCTCCTTGCTATCTCTCCCCTCCTTGCGCACCCAACTGCAGGGTTGATCTTCACACCCAGCTGAAGATATTACAATAAAGAAGGCTCTCGTACTCAACACTTCTTTCTCCCTCGATATTACTCACTCAATCACACAACAACAATCATAACACCAACAATAGTAACAACAACCCATCCCAGGTCCTTTAGACCTCTATTTATACGTTACAATCACTCACCGACATCCTTAGGCCGAAACCTAAGTGTCAAAACCCTAGATACCAAAACCCTAGGTGTATAAAACCCTAGGTCAACTTGACCCGCGTTTTCAGGGCTTCACCAGCCTGTCTTTCCTTCCTTCTCACGCGGTGCTCCAAAGCATCCAACAATGGATTTTTCCTCTTGCTGAGTTGTCCACGATCCATATTTCTTGTTGATATGTCATCCTTGATCTCCTTGTCCAACGACTTGCTTCCTTTTACTTCACTCTATCTTTTCTTCTCTTTTGCTCACTTCGACCCAGTAACAATCGCTTTGTCTTCCGCGCAGTTCACATTTTTCCTTTTCTTCCTTTCTCTTCGCTCACTTTCATAACCAAGGGCCAACTGGCCCCCAACACTCACCTGTGACTCATCCCGAGGCACTTCAGATCTGACCTTTCTATTTTACTTCAACTTCAGACTATGCAGTGCAACCTTTGATTTCTTCTCTATGCCTCCTCTCCTTCCTTGTCCAGACTATATTTTCTGTGTCTGGTACCCAGTTTCAACTGCACCTGGTACCTAGACCCTTTTCCTCAAGATTTTACTGAGATCTACGAGGTAGTTGGTTTTCATAATACAACTTCAGCCGACTCCCATTCACTAATCCTTCCTTCCATTCTCCCTTCAAAGTCTTCAACTACGCAACTCCTCCTTCTGTAACATAGGTGACCTCATAGGGCCTGAGCCAATGCATTCTGAACTTCCCAAGATGTTTGATGAACTTATTGTCATATACCAATACCAGATCACCTTGCTTAAATTCCTTCTTCTTAATGTGTCTGTCATGGTAGGCCTTCTCTCTTTCCTTCTGTACCTGTTGATGGAATCTTGCAATAAATCTATCTTCTTCTAGTTCAACCAACTGTGCAAGCCTTTCTCGAACAACGCCAGTGTTTTTCATATCTGTAAAGTCAACGATTCTTAAGCTTGGTACCAAGTATTCCATGGGGGCAACGGCTTCAAGACCATACACCAATTTAAAGGGGCTCTTCATTGTTAGCTTCTTGCAAGTGGTTCTATAGGCCCATAATATTGTTGGTACTCTTAAATCCCAGTCATCTCTATTAACACTACAAATCTTCGTCAGCGTTGTCTCCAAGATTTTGTTGAATGCTTCCACTATCCCATTTGCTTGTGGATGGTAGGGTGTGCTCTTCTGATGGTGGACTGCAAATTCCTCAGTCAGGGCTCCAACTATTTTATTTATGAAATGTGTGCCTTGATCGCTCATAAGAATCTTTGGGCATCCAAACATGGTTATGATGTCATCAAATATGAAGCACGCAACTGTAGTTGCACTACAGTCCTTAACTTTTCTTAGTTCAGCCCATTTGGTCAAGTATTATGTCACAGTAATGATGTACCTTTCTCCTGTGCACTTTCCTGGTGGGTTTATAGGTCCCACGAAGTCAATGGACCATTTCTTAAATGCTTGTAGGGTCAGTTGTGGTGCTAAAGGAATTTCATATCTTCTGGACGGTTTCCCAACTCTTTGGCATACATCGCAGGCTCTGTAATAGTATTTAGCATCTTTGTGTAAGGTAGGCCACCAAAGGCCAGCTCTAAAAACCTTCTGTGCATTTTCTTTCCCTGCGTATTTCCCTCCTACGATGCCTTCATGTGCTTCTACTAGAATCAATGGTCGCTCTGCCTCCATAACACACCTTCTCAATATCTCATCAGGTCCCATTTTGTATATTTTTCCCGCTATAAGTGAAAAATCTATAGCGCACACTACCACTTGTTTCTTTTGGATGATTGTATATTCAGTAGGTGCCATTCCTATTGACATGAACTGGACTATCTCAGCGAAGTGGTCATCAATCCTTCTAATGGCTAGTAGATGTGCATATGGAAGTGTGTCCTCCAAAGTAGTGGGTTCTTCTCCATGTTCTAACCTAGACAAGTGGTCAAGACATTTGTTCATTCTTCCTGGTTTAACTACAATCTCAAAGTCATATTCATGAAATAACAGTAGGCATCTGCATATTCTCCCCCCCAACACTGGCTTGTTGACTAGGTATTTCAGCATGGAGTGATCAGTAAACATTTTAAATTGTCCTCCCAACAAGTTGTGGAAAAATTTCTCCAGCGCATACACCATAGCTAACCCTTCTCTTTCAGTGGTAGTGTAATTAATCTCATTTGTGGATAGTTTCCTGCTAGCAAAATCTAACGGATGGTTAATATCTCCTTCCCTAGGTTGTGCTAACACTGCTTCTAAGGCAATAGAAGACGCATCGACATGCACATGAAACTCCTTTCTCCAATCTGGGAAAACCAAAATAGGCGCAGTAATCATTTTTTTGTTTCAGTGTGTCGAAGCTCTACTGACATTATTCTATCCAGTGAAATTGACAGTCCTTCTTCAAAAGCTTCTCCATGGGTGATGTAATCTGGGCATATACTTTAATGAACTTCTTGTAATATCATGTATGTCCCAGCACAGTGCGCAGGTGTTTGATTTAAGTAGGAGGGGTTAGATAAACTATAATAGCAATTTTAGATGGATCTACCAGCAAACCCTGCATGCATACAATATGACATGACAACACTCCAAATGGTGAGAAGAAGATGCATTTCTTCAAATTCAAGGCAATTTGACACT
>SNQJ01S0068783.1:72261-90223 GCA_010110895.2 Picea sitchensis | reverse complement strand
ATCTCCAAGAATGGATCGAGGGTTGTCATTCCTCCAAGGTCTTCGTTGAATAGCGATGAGAGCATGATTCCCATCAAGATTTCAAGGTTGCAGGCATGACTTCCTTAATCGTTAATACAGTCAAACGTTGAGATGATAAGTGGAATGTTGGTACAACTGTGTTTCCAAGCAGAAAATTGGTATCAGTGAACAATTATGAAGTATATGGCCTGCATAGGGTTCACTACTGACAGATTTACCACCACGAGGTTGCCAGCAACTAAATCATGGAGAATTTGTACCACTGCTCAAGGCACGGTTCATATGACAGACGTGGTTTGACTACACATAACCACGTGTAACTCAACGCAAAGGTGTTTTTGTTCATTGCTTGGGAGTGCAGCTACATAAGCGCTTGAGTGTGATCACCATGAACCATCTCGAAATACAAAGATATGTTTGGTACCTTGTCGACCATGGCTAGAGAAGAAGGGGTGTGCGCTCTGTGGACGGGATAGGAACCTAATGTGGCACGCAATGCTATTGTTCATATTGTTGAGCTAGCTATTTATTATCATTTTTCAAACTCAAAGCTCATGTTGAAGATTTTCCTACCTAGAAAATCATGGGGAAATCCCACCAGAATGCATGTGGATCGTGGGGAAATCCCACCAAAATCGCAAGCGTAGAAGGTGTTAATTTCGTGTTTATTTCGGCACCAAACTAAGAAAACAAAAACCTCTCCTTATAGTACTCACTTATGAGAGATTTGCGCCTTCAATTAAGCATTTATTGGTAAAAGGATTATTTTCAGATATTTCTTGGTAGAAGATCTTGCGAAGGAGTCTCTCTTGGCGTTTTCAAACCCTCGATGTTGGTTTTGTTTTCTAGTGCACCTGAGAAGAATGAAATTGTGTCGGATCGACAAAATCTGGAAGAGGCTAAGTGTTTAAAAGAAAGGGCATGCATGAAGAAGACAGTGTTCTATTCGAACACATAATCTGATCTTTACGCTTCGATATGTTGATCTCTAAGCTTTGAGCACTCTGAGAATCGCTTCACTGTTACAAACGTTATCCATTAATGGTTGCCGAGGATTTTTGTGATCAATATTGAGATCAAAATTACTGCAAAATGTTTGAATTTCTTGCAGTAATTTGAATCTGATGTTGTGGTTGTTGATATGTTGTTGGTTGCATATGATACACGTGGTGTTGTCTGGAAGGTAGCTGAAGTGGTATGTCAACGAGAAGTTGTTCAAAACTTGATCTGTTGCCTGTACAATTATTGTGGCACGGTTTTTTCTGTCACTTGACAAGGCATAAGTCACTTGGGGAGCAGGCTGAAGCCTCCACATTTGTTATAGGAGCACACCTTTACACTAGGTCACTAGCATTTGGAATTCGTTGTCCACTTAGACCAAATTGCAACCAACACCAGTAGTCTTGGGAGTAGTCATTCAATCTGCACAACAATTATTGACTCAGCAGGCTGGAACTTCGCTTGATCGATTTTTCGTGCAGCTAGAATGAAGTATTATGGAGGATTTTGATTGCTTTGTTGTGTCACAAATAGAAAGTGCACATGGATCAAAACTTTGGTTGCAAGATGGCAATCAAGGGGCATTTATTTTGCCTTTGATGCACATGTTGCAAGTGGATTTTGGGGATCTACCCACTAGTGCACATATTGCACATTTTTGTATGGACTTAAAAACCATAGTGTGGCCTTTTTTGGTGCGTCATTTTGGCATATCAAATGGTTGTAAAACTTGATGCAATTGCCATGTAAAGGCCTTGTAACTTGATCCAAATGTGATTATGAAGCATTGTAAAAAGGGTTTTTATCCACTCTTAAGTGAATAAGAGAGAGAGGCATTTTATGCCATGCCTAAGCCATGATTGGCTTCATTTTAGTCATTGTAATCAGTTGAATGAGGCGATTTGCCCAAGCCATTTTGGCATTAACTGTAAACTTGACCAATGAGTATGATTATAAACTCTTTGCAAGTAAGACACTCCAAATATTGTAATACAGGTATCATCAACTATAGGTTGAAAATTTATGGAGATGTGGGCTTCGACATTTCAACTCTGAAGAACAAAGGTGAAGGATACATAGGTGGGCCTTTTTCCAAACATTTGCTTTGCAGAAGTTGCAAGTGTTGGCTTTGCATTCTAATTCCTAAGTATGTGGGTGAAGGAGTCCTGAAGGAATGTGCTTTCTAAACACATTTTCCTAGAGATAAAGTTGATACTTTTGGAGACCAAAAGGTTCTTTTGTGGGGAGGCGTGATCCAGGGAGATCTCCACACATGGAAGGAACTTTACTTTGTTCACCAAGTTGATTTGAAGTTGGCGCAAAGTGGTGAAAATGGTGAATTTATGCTTTTATGAGTTTTATAATCTCACACATTTTTATTAATGCTTTGTGAGATAAGTCTCATGCATTTATCATTTTATTTGATTAATGCTTGTGAGATGCACATGCATTTTATCATGCTTTAAATGAGATTTTGAAAAATGCATGTATTTAATTCATTTGTGTAAGATGATTAATACTTGTGAGGGAAAGTGTGCTTCACGTATTTTTCATTAAAATTGTAATTATGGAATTTGGTTTTTATGTGAGAAACCACCTCACACCAATTTTCCAATTTTCTCACTCGTAGGTTGAGAGAATCAAGGGCATGGTTGAAGAGTCTTTGAGTGGTTTTCAGACTTTTCCCATTATGTGCTTGAAGATAGTTTGAGATCCTACTTTTATGGATCTTGTTTTTCCTCTTTTGTAATTAGATCCTATTATTATGGATCTAGGAATTAATGCTCTTTTTTAAGAGTGAGTGAGGAAAAACTATATAATTCCGATCCATATTAAAAAAAAAAGAGTAACGAGGAGATAAATGAAGAATTAATGAGTGGAGTTAGAGAGCCATAGTGCTACTACTCCTAAGCGTTGAGAGGTTTATTCATCTGAGGAAGTATCCTTCTTGATGTATGGAGAGTTATTAGTGTGAGTAGTCTTCTTGAATCCTCATTGAAGGAGAAGGCATCTCTTATGTAATCACTTGTGAGAAGGTCCCAACATCTTTTGAAGAAGGAATGAAAGCGATCTGAATTCTAATTGAAGCGGGTCTGGAGACGTAGCTCAGGAGGGGATAACTCCATTATCAACATCGGTTGTCTCTCTCTTGGTTTACTTTCATATGCTTTATTCTCTTTGATGTTCATTTATTTTATGGGTGTAAGTTTAATACATTGTAATGAATGAACTACGTCGCTTTTTAAATCCCTTTGCAAGCAAAAGTTAGTAAAAAGATTTTCGGTTGAAAACTTGCATAGAGTAAATACTTGCCCATTTTCAGATCATCTGAAGAGAGGATGGTGTGTGGAGCGTTATCCTAGCGATTGGAGAGAGTGATTATGTGCAAGGTGGCAATGCTTAGATCGGATCGAGAGATAAAGCACAAAGTGGCAACACGTGGATCAACCCGGGAGAAGAAGTGCACATTTGTGGTGAGTGGTTAGGACAAGAAGGAAGGGCGTAGAATGTTGGTGCGTCGGAAGAGAAGGAAGATGGAGGCTCCCCTGGTGGTGGGGGAGACAAGTTGGTAGTAGAAGATGGTCTTGCACGGTTGCAAGTGGATAGCTCTATGGGTCACCTCACAAGACGTTTCAAAAGAACAAGGACTTAGCCCCCCTTTGTACCACTCCCTTTGTGCATTTTTAATCAAGAAGAAAGCACAACAAACAATGAAGAGATTGGATATGAAGAAAGAGAAGAAGAAGAAAAAAGTGACAAGACAAGTGAAGAAGAAGGTAAAGTTGGCAACACTTTACCCAAGCTATAGTGGTGTGGAATGATCCAACCAATAACAATCAGAGCAGAGGAGCTAGCCCCATTTCAAAGATGGCAAATCAAGACAACTCGCTAAGGTTTCCCATGTTACATGGAATGGGTAAGGATGATGTAGAGCAACATTGGTTCACCTGTGAAGCAATATGGTCTGTAAAGAGAGTTACAGATGACGTGACCAAGATTGTGCAACTAGAAACTATGTTTAGGGATAGAGCCATGTCATGGTACGTGAAATAAAAGGCTACCGTGCCAACGGGACAAGTAAGGTCTCTAGATGAGATCAAGCAGGATCTGCTTAGGGAGTTTCAGAAGCCTAAGTCAGAATCCTAGTGCATTACTAAAATCAAGGAGATCAAACAAAAAGATAGAGAAATCGTATGGGACTATGACCAACGGTTTAAGATCTTGTTGGATAGGCTGACGTTCCAAATCTAGGACGTGTAGCACAAAGAATGGTTCATTGCAGGGTTACTCCCCCATATTCGAGTCATGCTCACCTAGCAAAAGGTGACAACTCAGGCAAAAGCATTCGAGATCGTGATGCGCTTGGAAGCTACACCTGTAGGTGCAGAAACATCGGTCGGGTTGCGCAAGTTCAGTCACAACTGGCCAACCTAACTATACAGTTGCAGGACATGGGCAAGACTAAAGTCATACCCGGGCATGTATGGTGTACTACATGTCATTTCGAAAGGGCATCATTGACATGAGTGTCCTATCCTTCCAAACTATGTGGCAACAAGCGTGCCAAGTCCATTTCCATCTAGACATTCTGAATGGTGTGAAATATGTAGGCAGTGGGGCCATGTGCCACCTCGCTATCCCACATTTCAGAAATACCAGACGTCAACTCACACCCCATTCTACGAGTTCTACAAATCCATCGTCCATGATGTCAATAGTTGTCGTTCCCTCTAGTTAATGCAGGACAACATCCGTGATGCATTCCAGATGCAGGAGGAGCAAAAGGGCAATGAGCATGGTGGTGCATATAGAGGAGGATATCAAGGAGGACCCCAAGGTGGATATGGGCGCGGTCACGATTGGAGATATGGAGGTGGAGGGGGTAGACCCCCCACATGTTTCAATTGCGGTGATATCGGTCATGTCCCACAATTTTGTACCAAACCGCACATGCTCTACGCATATTGATGTAGTCTTGAAATGTAACTGGGGGTTGTCCTGACTTGTTGAAGAAGTGGGAGGACAAGAAGACCAACTATAACACGGTGCATGCTGAGCCGCAAAAATAAGAAGAAGAACGAGGAGGCGGACGTTCGGGTAGTAACTCGTGGAGGGGCAAAGGCAGGGGTAGACTTCGAGCATGGTGAAGGCACGAGTCAAAATATGGATGGAAAGATCAGGAAGGCACCCTACCTCCCCTCCCTCGAAGTTTGATGTTGCTCAACAAAAGAAGTTTTTGCGCGATGCACAAAGAGAACTTGAAGAAGAAAGAGTGTGTGAGGAGCTGCAACACGCGACTCAAAAGTCTCTGGAAGAGGCACGGATCCGAGAAAATGTGCGACGAGAAATGTAGAGGTCGCTGGAAGAAGCGCAGATCTAAAAAGAGGTGAAATGGGTGATGTAGAGGTCGTTGGAAGAAGCTCGCATGCGCGACACAAAGATATTTGGAGGAAGCTCACGTGCGCAATGAAATACAGTGTACCACCCAAATATCAATAGAGGAAGCACATAGACAGACTACCATGTGATGCGCTGAGCAAGAATTCTATGAAGAACAACACTAGGAGGAGTTCCAATGCATGACACACATATAAGCCTTGTGCGACTTAGGTCCCATGGAAAAAGCAATAGATAAACTCAATACCTTCTTGCACTATTGTTTGTTCTTGCTTAAATATCCAAAAGTGGCAAGTAAGTTGACCCAGATGTTGGCTACTTGCATGAACAAACAAAGAGAGGATACCACCATATCTACTCCGCTACCAGAAAGAGATGTTTGTTAGGTCAACAAGCAAAAGTGCATTGCCTAAGAATTTAAGATGATAGTAGAGCTTGGTAGGTATGATAAGGATGGAGTCGTGTTGGATTTGGGATCCGACATGAAAATTTTGCCCAAGAAATATTGGGAAGTAATGGGCAAGCCTAAGTTGGTTTGGTCACCCATTTAGCTCCAATTGGCCAATCAATACAACATCTACCCCATCGGTCGACTGGAGCAAGTCGAAGTGAACATTGAAGGAGTGAAAACAAAGGTTGACTTCAAAGTCATTGAGATCATGGATGAGTATGGTCCATGCCTCACGCTATTGGGGATTGATTGGGCCTTTAACAATAATGCAGTTTTAAATTTGGAAAAGAGGAAGATTTCCTTTGAAACTGACACCATGCGCATGGTTGCGCCTCTAGACCCATATGAGTGCGACCGGTGCAATGATCCCATGGATGAGGACGCGCGAAGCTCGGTCATTGAAAATATTTACAAAGTCATGAGGCGTAGGGAGGACTATATCAACCACATCGCAGATGGAGAGCTAAGCTAGAGGAGTGTCAAATCCTATGGCATGGATTTTGAAGATGCCATGGAGAGGTGGCAAAATAAGCTTTACAAAGTTTCCACGCACAGATGCGCAAGAATAACAAAAGCAGTGCAATGGATTGGGTCTGAATTATCCGATGCACTTGATGAGACCGGGTCAGTGGATACCTTCCTCCTATAGATGGAGAAAAATGTTCCCACGAAGTAGAGACTTCAGGCCATGGATGCAGTGGTTCGAGGTACCCCCTATGCAGTGGTGGGCAACCCATCGATCGAATATTCAGAGTTGGACACAGGTAGCCAAGTTGATAAAAGTATGATTCCAACATATCACTAATTTTGAGCTAGCCAACCAATATGAGGGCACTGAGGGCCCTCACAAACATATCTTGTTCCTTGAACGATGTTGGACCTCTAATAATATCCCTTGTGCCCATTGGGTCCATCGGTTTTTCCACACAATGGACATGATTCCTAGAAGTTGGTACATTCAGGAGGAACTCAAGAGGCAAACAAGTGAGTGGACCCATATGAGTTCCCAGTTCCTTTCAACCTTCTGGTTCACCGCAGAATATTTGGTTCACAGAGAGGCACTCTACTGGATTAAGGAATTCATTTTTTATATGCAACCAAAGGACACCACCCCTAGGGTGGTTTGCCCATACCATCAGTCGGTGGAAAAACTAAAAGAAGCAATTCATTGTTGGAATATTGATGTGGACAATAATGATGATGAGGATCCCCGCAACATCTAGATCAAAGAGTCAAAAGGAGAACTTGTGCTCAAGGGAAAGGTTGCAGATACGACTGCACTAGACTATAATGGCCCAATAAAAACCAATAAACACAATATTGGCACTGAAGAAGCACCCAAGATGGTCATCATTGGCGATTATTGGGATAAGGAGACGGTTACTCAAGTTGTTGACCTCCTTAATGAATATGACGACTTGTTTCCTCAAATATTTTCAAAGATGAAGGGCATTGTGGGATCATTAGGAGCCACGAGGATCCAACTCAAACCCGATGCCAAACCAGTCAAGAGAAGTATCACTTAAATCCTCAGTACAAAGAAAAGGTGTGCAAAGAACTAGATCAAATGTTGGATGCAGGGATCATTGTCCCCATGGAGGAATCCGATTGGATCAACCCTATGGTCATGCAACCTAAGCAAGTTTACTCGACTCGCCTAAGAGGCACACACACCCAAGACAACGAGTCAGATAGACGAATCATTGGGTTGGCCAGATGACGGGTCGAAGCATTCAGTGGGACAACCAAACAATAGAATGAAACGTTTGGTGGATCAACTGGGCAAGTCACCTGAACGTGCCCACATGAGTAGTCATCCCAACCTTGCGAAGGGGAATGACTTGGTGAATCGACAGGTCAACTCACCCATGGGAAAAGAGACGCGACAGATGGGCGCTTATAAAAGAAAGATGGAAAACAACCAGAAGGCAACTTGGAAGATAAGACGACCAATAGAGCTTTGCGATTATGAGGAAGACAAAGAGGGTGAGCTCTGTTAAGGAGCCAAGTCGCTCCACTTGGGAGGACTTGTGTTTCCATGAGGAGGATTCAGTGGACAAAATTGGATAAGCTTCTCTTGGATTGGTTTTGAGGAAATCTGGAAACGTAGGTCTATTGAAGGCATGTGTGAGGAAAAAGCGAAATTCGTGAAGTCTGTGGTTGAGGGAACATCTAAGGTGCACCACATGAGGTTGCGAAGACGGTTGTGGTAAAGATTCTTGGTGTGATGAATCTATTTGGGAGCGTCTTGGTGAGGTGAGGCAAGTCGTGTGACTCTGCCAAATTTGTAAACCCAGTTGATAGTGCTCATATTGTAACTATTTTGTAATAAAAAAGACTTAGTCGGTTGTTAAGCACAATTTGGGTCACTTGCATTATATATATGTTTCTCTTGTTTGTTTAGTTTTCATTCTCTTGGCTTCACATGTTCATGAATAGTCGATAGTGCTCATATTGTAACTGTTTTGTAATAAAAAAGACTTAGTCGGTTGTTAGGCACAATTTGGGTCGCTCGCATTATATATATGTTTCTCTTGTTTGTTTAGTTTTCATTCTCTTGGCTTCACATGTTCATGAATGTATGCTTAAATATGACTAAGTGTTAAAATGTTAACAATTGTCTAAGTATACAAGAGTTGCACTAGAGTAGGAGTGTGACTTAACGATAGCCTAGAACAGAATATGGGTATGCTCTTGGTGAAGAGGCATAGTCTGGATGAAGTATCCTTGGTGTTTCCAATTAGCCAAGTGAGAAATGTCATGGTATCGCACACTCTCAAGAGGTGCACGATATTAAGGCATGTTGAGGAAAATATATGAAATGATCTTACTCAAGCATTTCAGATTCTGCTTGGCTAAAGCAAAATAGACGGGAATGCCACCCTATGTTTATAGCCATCAAAACTAATATCCTAACTCACAAGTATTGATTACAAGTGCTTAGGCTAGTCTTTTTATAAATAAAAGCTTGCTGGAAATTTCATTATTTACATGATTTTATGAATATAACAATTGCTGAAATAAATGTAGAGACAGAAGTAAAGACACCAAGATGATAATCAAGATAGATGAGACATAAATCAATCCTTTATCCTTTATTTCATTCCAATTCATCAAAGAGTCATTCTCTTTACAAAATATCGTGAAGAAGTTTTGGACCAAATTCAAACTTAGACGTCCTCGATGAAACATACAAAAGGACCTCTGACAGAAAATCAATAACTAAACTCTAAAAGATGGATCGGCTTGCCACAGATTGTTGCCCACTTGACTTCACACAATAGCCTTTGTCAATCATGAAAACTAATTCACAAACAGACAAGTCTACACAGACTATCAAAGATAGATCAACACCCCTGAAAAACAAGTGTCTGAATGATGTAATTCAACCCTAAATCTTGTTGTCTACAATAAGACCCTGCTATCATAAAAAAGAATTAGGATTATGATCAATTAAAGAATGAATGAAAACTGAACTATCTCAACACAAACTCAAAGAGCAAACCTTAGTATGCTTCCCCTTCTATCCTCCCCTTGTTCCTCCCTTTCCTTTTGCCTTTAAGCAAATTAGAATTGGTTGAAGTAGTTAAACTACTTCATTAGTTAAGTTAACTAAAAACTCAACCAACTTTTTAGTTAGGGGGAAAAGTAATAAATCATAATAAGGGTTTTAAATAAATAATAACAAGTAGGTGGGACCCCTTGTGACTCCCTTTAGCTTTTAACAATCATAACACAACTAGTTAATTTAACAAACATCTCTCCTTGTGACTCCCATCATCACATTCATGTTTGACAATTTATCTCAATGATATTTGCAATTGTTTCCAAAATATATTACTAATATATCCAAAAAACATGATGTCCAAAAAAACAACTGAAGTCAACTGTCCTCAACGATTAATAAATAAAAAAAACTTAAAATCCATATTTTCCAGTCTGTGAGGCAATCTTTCCCATGTTGTCGTTATCACCTTTTAATTTCTCTGAATTTGCCTTAGGCTATGTGGAGCCTTTAGGCCTAATCTCGCTGATCACATGAGAGAAATCATCCCTCAAATGCATGCGGGAGGACACAGATTCATCAGAATCATTTGAAGGTGAGGAAGGGGCAGTAGTGGCTTTCCCTTTGTCAAGAGCTTGGTGGGCCTCGATTTTCAACCTTTTGCTTGAAAACCTCATTCCTGTATGCATAATTGATTAGAAAATAATTTCTTTATCAACCATAAATGACAACTCTTTTAAAAAATATGAAATAAATTTTGGCTCAGCAACATATCAGACTCATGCAATCCAATCCATACAAATTGTTTACACGTTGTCAATGAGCAGGGGGTGATCAAAGGTTCTGGGATATGCGAGGGGTTTGTATTGAGCGAAAAATGTTAAATTGAGGGGGAAAAGAATCATGGTTACTACTCACAGGCAACAAACAACCAACTGTAACGTAAACTAAAGAACATGTCACTGTAATCCATCCAAGAAACTACGATTTCAAACTGTTACCATACAAAATTCCTCTTAACTGTAATTAACTTTTAGGAACAGGGAGTGAAAAATGAATATGGGAAGTCGAGGGGATTGTAATTAGCGAAAAGTGAAATAATGGTAGGGAGGAGAGCAGATATTGTTCATAAAATTAATTAAGTAATCCATAAAACCATTCTATATCAACGCAAAAGATCCAACACTAACCAAATAATCATTGTAATCGATTTAAACAACTACTGTGCATAATTTAATCATTCTGGTGTATTAACTTGCTCACTGTTCACAATTAAATCATTAACATAATGTCATCAAAACAAGACAATATGCCTTCACAACCAACTTGTAGAAGGGTTATGTTTCTTCTCATTTGTCCCATTTAATATTTAAAGCAATTTCCAAATGAACACGCAGTCACTTATTTCCACTATGTTCAACATCAACCATGTCTATGAATTGTTTCTTCAATCAAACACAGACACAAAACATGCCCGATTTCATCCCTCAAATTTATTAAACAATTAAATTGTAATGAAACCACATTGTCACATAATCCGTGCCCATCTCTGATAGAATGCATGATATCCATCAACCATACCAGTGGATAGTCGAAACACAATCATCAATATATCAAATTGCAATAACCTTGACTTGCCATTTAAATGCACAACAATCACAACTTCAACTTGTACGATGTTGTAGGATACACAATCCATTCAACAAAACGCAAGAGCATTACTGCGACTGTACATGTCTATTTACTCCGGATCTAAACATCAAACGATGCTGAGCTATCAATCCAATACAAGGAAACAATGACAATATGACTAAATCCATTTCTCAAATCAACCAATTAACCATGCTAAGCTATCGATTCGACTGTTACAATAGCCAATGCAGAGACCAAATACCAATAACCAAAACCACTGTCAACATAATCAACAGAGATGAGCCAACAATTGAATATTGTCGACGATACACCACCAACTCATAACAATCAACAATATACCCGACAGAATATAACGACCTCCATTTATCAAAAGCCAGGCTTTTAATAATCAAGGGTTCGCTATGTGGAGCAACACATGGGAACTGGAGTCGACCCCCAACAACGGGTAAGAACCTCCGAGAACATACGGTGAACACATAGGGTATACCATCAATTCACAGACAGGGTGACAGTTCACAAGATAGTAGAGACGTTGAGCAGAGGAGCAAAGGCTTCATTTTGGTATGTAATAACACTGAGAACACACAGGGTATAACCCTCATGGTTTTCCCAATCAACCCAAAGAATGCTGAGATAAAACAAAGCCAAGAAATAACAATCAATTTTAAGCAAGCCCCTTGGCATAATAACCATCATAACCCACTTCTCAACATCAATAGCATGAATGAACCCATACCCAGGTGAAACGATACACAATGACACAAGGTGGTTTAAACCCAACAACCCCATAATCAGTAAAACGACTGGGTATGGTGACAAGAAAATTGTGGAGATAGCCAGCCAATCTGGACCGAATGAAACCCTCCAACTAAAACCATTAAGGATGACAGAGAGCCTTCAAGGCTTTTAGTACTCAGAATAATCGATAAAAACTGTGACTTCAACCGTCATTTTAATTTGTCATGAAAATCACACAAACAACCTATTCCAGGGAAAGATCACAAATTTACACAATTGCCAGTCTTAAGAAAAGCACAGAACCATACATCACTGAAGCAATATCTATTTCATAACTAGAGCGAGTTCATGGATGGCGAAAAAGACATACCTATAACCAAAAGCCTTAAAATGTGAGCTTGGTCAAGCGATTCTTCCTCTGCTTGAAAGTCGGAGCTTAACCACAACAAAACACAGTTGAACAATAACCAAGCTAGGGTTACGACCAGTGGGAGGGGTATGGAGTGACGTGCAATAAATGTACGTCGCTTCCATCCCTTACTCATTTAAGCACTTAGTACGCGCCAACCACCCATTCCATTAATTCATTCAATTAAATAATGCATCAAAACCAACATCCAAAATGCGCCACCATATTAACCATTGCCAACGAATAACGCGTATCAAAAGCACCTTCACATGACTCAATATATCACATAGCCATTTTACATTGCTAGTTTGGATTAACACCATTTCCCTTAACTTCAAATGCATAGTGCAACATTGTATAACATAGTATCATAGTTCCTCTCTTTTGGATTTTGTTCATATTGCTTCATTTCTTTTCAATAGCTCTTATTTCTTTTCAATCTCTTATTTCTTGTTGCTAACATGTATCTTTTGCCGGTGTCATAGTAATAATTCAAGGAGTAAATAGAAAGGTAACAACGGATATCATAAGCCATTTTAACCTGACATTAGAGCCTTGAGCAACAACACCAACACATAACATGCATTATCCCTCATCCATTTGTCGCGAATAGGACCAATCAATGATCATGCTCAAACCTGTAAGCAGTATTGAACAACGGTAAAACATCAAATGAGAACCAGATCTGATCCTTCAATCTATAAGGGGGTCCCACCTACTAGTATTATATATATCATTTATCTTATAATTAATAGGCTTTAGCAATACTTTGCGGCAAAATCCTAGTTGCGATTTTTATCGTCAACAAGGCACATTGTGGGGATGTGGGAATTAGTATAAAGGTTTATTGGTGTTCTATTAATTATAAAACGAGGGAAGTTAAACAACATAACTACTTACAAATTATTTAATTAAACCTTCATATTTCAACATATATTCACAACCCATACTTAACCCAATGTCTATCAATTCTTCGATTGGCTCTTTTTTGTATGTTAGCACCTATTGGAAGACATCTATGGACGAATGTAAATTAATTATTTAAATATAAATATCATAACAAACATGAAATTTTTAGTAAGGATGAAAACGTAAGAACTCACAAACTTTGAGATCAACCCCTTTATTCCTCGTCGTCTTGTCATATGTGTTTAATGGGTTCCATTTTATTTTCTTTTCTGCAACAAAAAATTGAAAATTAATATTTCATGCGATAATTAAATTCATTGTACATAAAATAATAAATGAATGATTACATACCTCTGATGCATGTTGTTGGGATGACTCCTCCCGCGATGCAATTATGTTCATTTCTTTCACCGTCTCTTAGTACACTTTTTTGCACATCCCTACTGACGTTTATTGGTTTTCCCCTCATTTTCCCCTTAGAATTTGCATAATATTCATGAAAAACGAAAAGGACGATATTTTTTTTTAAATCAACATGAAAGTAAATATAGTTAAACTAATTAATTTGGTAATTTTCGGACATATTATAGAAAAAACATGTTTAGTAATAATACTTTTTAAATGATTATTTTTTGTTATTGTAAGTTTTTGCTATTGTAAGTTTCACAGGTCTCATTGATAATGATTCCAGAAATGCTTCTTGTAGTTTATATATAACTTGATTCTTGGCGTTATTGGGTTGATTTTTATATTGTAAGTGGAAAGTATGTCTACATGTTCTTTCCACTATATCCCTCAAAGTTTTGTAAAACAATTTGTCCCTCTTGTTAACTTCTAGCACCACTCTAAATGAACCAATGACCAAGTCATCATTATTTGCATCCTTCGTAATTTTATCTTCTTAGGACGACATTCCATTCCCTCACTACTGGTCCCTACACAACATAAAAAAAAATGTGAAATCAAGTGTTTAAAACATGTTAGCTATTAATGTTCATAAATTCATTTTTAGTAAAAAGTCAAAGAAATTTTTTATGTTGATTACCTTTTGATCCACCTGATTCCTCTATTTGCAACATTTCCATAATGCTTTTACACTCTTTTTCACTCAGATTGCGAGCAATCTTATTGAGTTTCTTCAAGTTGTTGCTCTGCATGACACACCTTAACCAATATACATAATTAATTTAAACCTATAGATAAGTCAAACATATCAAATTTTTAATAAAACTTAAAGAACTTGCAGTATTCTCTTGTTGGGATGAGCTACCATCACGCTCGCTGCAATAAGTTGTTTTCCTTTAACTTCTAATGATTAGGTTTTTCATTTATAAATACATACATATAGAGAAATGAAATTCTCGTTCATTCTTTCATTATATATTTTGGCGCATTGTTGATAAACGTGTGTGCTATTTTTTTTTTATAACTTAATTTTGATTTTTTTGTGCACTAAATTATTTATGGCACACCGATGCACTTTTTGTTAGGATATCTGGACACTTAGGAGTTAGTTAAGATAAAATTGGTCTAATGTGTCATTAAGTAAAAGTATGTTTCTTATTGTGTTTCCTTAATATGCATCAGTATGCATTTGTAGTTAGGTAATGTGATGGTCACGATATGTTCCCAACATAGAGTAATCCGACGATTCCTATTCTCCTCGATCTTAACAACTACATTGATTTGTGGCTTAACACCCCATTGGTCCATGATCTTTATTTAAAGAGCATGGAGGGTCATTTGTTGATGATGGATTGTGAGAAACTCTCTTGTAAAAATCTCTGCAATTTTTTCCTCTTGCATTAATAAATTGCTCCAAGTGGCCACTTTGGCTGGGGCCGTGGATGTTTCCCCGTAGGGGTTTTACCACGCGAAAACATCGACGTGTTATCTTTGATATGGTTGTGTGAGTGGTTACTAAAGGTGTTCATTCTCGGTTGGAATACATGTGTTGTCGAACATGGTATTAGAGTGCATGTGAAGACCCGCTCCTGTTATAGATCAAGATCGTGAAGTCGTGTTGAATCATCTCTAGTTTCTACCTTTTTTGCACATTTGTGGGCTGAGAGGACTATTTTTTTGTGTCTAGAATGCTCGTTTCAGTCAAGAATGCTTTTCGTTTCATTTGAAAATATTTTTGTTTGCCCAAGATATGACCATTTTAGTCAGATCCAGAGGTATAAAGTCTAAATACCCCCTTTTAAATTTTTGTAAAGATAATATTTCGGTTTTTTGTTTTTTTTATTTCTAGGTTGCTACTCTTTTCAATCTATGTATGCTCTTTTCTCTGCACCCTGTGCGATCTCGACAAATAAAAATCGAAGTGGAAAGGGTTTTCCTATCTATGTATGCTCTTTGTCGTGAACTCTGTGCAATCTCAGTAAATCAGAAATAGAGGGAAAACTTGCATTTTCTAGGTAAGCTAACCGAGATCTAAGCCTTGTTGTGATCGAGAAACAAATATTTTTTCTTGTGTAGAAAGAGTTTTTTATGAGCACGGTGCCCAAGTCTATCTTCCACCACCACCACCACAACAACAATCCTCCTTCTAAACAATATGACATGTTTTGCACTAGCTCACTTGGTTAAAAATTACTTTACTTAGTAAGAGGTCTTGAGTTCAAGTCTTTTTTTGTTACTCTTTTTGGAAAAGTTCATGCATTCATTGTAAAGTTCATTTCACTTAAGTTATAAAAGTGAATCACTATTAAATAACTTTATTTTATTTTGCATGCAACTTTCATTTACAAAGTAACTTCATTGTAAAAGTGATTCTTGCTTATTTCATAAATGTGGGTCACTTCATACGTAATTTATTTAAAAGTGAGCTTATAGGCACAGTTAAAAGGAACATCATCACATGGACCAACTTCTACTTGCCACATGGCTCTTTGGTTACTATTTATGCATTTTTTTAAAAGGGCATAACGTTCACATCCGAAGTCCGTTTTTAGTGTCATTTTTTTTAAATGACCTATTTTTTCAAAATCCTTCCATCGAGGCCATCAATTTCATTTTTTTCTGCATATTTAATATGGCTTCTCCCAGTGATCTTTTTCTTACCAGTACCAACTACTTCCAATGGAAATCCCATATGAAAGATTTATTAAGAAGTAAAGGATTGTACCATATTACCTTGGGAAAAGAACAAGAACCCACTAACGATGACAAGTATACCAAATGGATTAATGGGAATGATGAAGCCCGTGGACTAATCAAAATGTCCATCTCTCTTGATTTAAGGTTTCACCTTCAAAAAATCGAGAGCTCAAATAAATCTTGAGAAAAGATTGAAGCTATGTTTGTTAAACACAATATTATTCGAGCTCACCAGTTGGAAAATTAGTTAATGACTTGAAGTCCAAATGATTTTCCTTGCATTGAAGACTACTTATCTAAGTTCAAAACACTTAGACTTTTTTGTATAGAATGTGAATTAGGTCTGAAGGAAGATCGATGCATATATGCTATTGTTTCTAAGCTTGGTAGTGCATATTATGTTTTTGTATCAACCTTTTATGCCACTAGAGAAGCTTTAGGGAGTGCTTATAAAGAAACCTCTCTTGAGTCTTTTTGTGATTCTCTAATTCGAGAGCAAGATAAGCTTGTGCAACTTGGATTGATCAACACTGTAGGTACATCCAACAAAGCCTAGGTCGCCCAATGGAAAGATAGACCCAAGAATCCCAAGAAGCAACATCCTCTCCACATCAACAAGAAAACCAAGGGTCCCAAACACTCTACACCATCTTCTGCTCCTAATGGTTGTTAAAATTTCAAGAAATCACATAACATGCAACTTCAAAATTTTCTCAAACACCTTAGCAATACACTGATTTTAGTCTTCTATAGTCATCTACATTCATGCATGTCAATGCATATCACATCACACATATCAATGTAACTAGTAAGCTGGAATACACATGCTAAGTACACATGCCACATAAATAATGAACAAGAACAACAAATAATCATTCACATTTGACCCATGATTTTGGGCCAAGCCACTCGAAAAACCCACAAAGGGAAAACCAATAGAAATAGTTTCTTTGTAGAGAAAACTCATAAATTTTCTCAAGATTACAACTTGGACAACCAACCAAAACACTTGTACTTATCTCAAACCCCATGCAAATACATTGGAATATGTGCCAATCTCTGACAGAACAACACCCATAAATCTACAACAAGTATAGTATAGATTGTACAACCAATTTACCAACATTTATTGCCTTGAAAACTGTGTAGATTACTACCTCAGTTTCTCTTCCTTGTGACCTTGGGATTTGTGCCTCAAGTTGCCTCCTTTCTCTTCTTTTCTTCTCGCTCTACCTCCTCTTTATTCTCTCTTCAATGACTTTCTCATTGAATAATAATGCCCATCTCTCTAAAAATCCTTTTTGTACTCATGATAATGATTTAACCCTAAACCTAAAAATCAATGGCTTAGATTAGATCTTAGATACTCAAGATCTATGGCTAGGATATAATATCTCATTATATCATTAACTTTAAATCATTAAATACGAAAAAAATGTCACTTTAACTTTATAACATAAAGTTAATATTCCGAGAGAGACACTTTTAATGTCCACCCCATGTTAGACATCATAACATGAAGAAGACCTCCCGAGATATAAACTCTAACTACGGTGACAAATGAGAAAAATCCAAAAATAAGAAGACTGACATACATTGCAACTTTTATGGGAAAGATGGTCACGATGAGTCCAAATGTTTTAAGAAGATGACAGCTTTACAAGCAACGATGAAGAGGTGCGACATCATTATTGAGTCTACTACTTTTTCTTCTTCTCATGGACATGCACTTTTTGCTTCTGGTTTCTCCTTCAATGGAACTTCTACTTCTTCTTTT
>SNQJ01S0068783.1:38966-72251 GCA_010110895.2 Picea sitchensis | reverse complement strand
ATGCTAGATCCAAGGGATTGCTACATAAGCCATTTATGCTACTCTTGGAGAGAAAGACGAATTATGATGTATCAAAGCTCGAATGTTAATCATAGAATCCTCAATAATAATTATTGAATTTTATGTTACGGTACTTGCACTTTATTGTTTGTAAAGTACCCAAAACCCATGTAAATACTACTATGTCATGATTTCTATTAATATCAAGAATGATCCCCGTGGGCCGTACCGCCTTTAAATACCTCACCAATGTGTGTGAAACATATTCATTTCTATCTTTCCGACCTCGAAGTACACATCGCGGGTTGTGTTCTAAGAGGCATAGGAAAAAAATAGATAAAATGATATCGGAAGGCAAGATATTTCGGGAGGCATGGGAGGGTATTTAGGCATTTGGTGAGATTTATGTGTGCATGGGGTCAGAACTTGAACTCGAAACCTTTTACTGTGGACATGGGACGGGGATGGGCAATATACGAAGGAGTTGTAGTGTTGGGATCGCTGGCAGGTCTGGGATGGACGGGCCTCTGGTTTCTCAACCGCAAATTGTACAAAGAATACGAAGAGAAACGTGCTCTCGTCCAGATCCTCTTCAGCGTCGTTTTCGCTTTCTCTTGCAATCTTCTCCAGCTCGTTCTGTTCGAGATCATACCTCTTCTCTCTACACAGTCAGTCTTCAGATTTCAATTGAAGCTTTAATTTAATTTTCTTCTCTGCTAAACTTTTCTTTCATTATGTTTGCTGGAATTAATGAGAATGAATGCATTTGCTTTCAATGCCATTGCCTTGCCGGATTGTTTGTTATTTTAAACTTTCGGTTAAAATCAAGCAGATCGCTTCCTTCCCTGTTTGCTTGTCTTTTAGGTCACATAAGAATATTAACGTATTATCTTCTCAAAGCTGCCATAGGGAAATTAAATTAAAGATGATTCTCTCGACTCTGTTTTAAAAATGAAAATAATTTAATGTTGTACAAGTGTAAAAAGCTATAATGTCTAGGATTATTTACTTATTCTTTTTTTTTCTCTGGAAAAAACTGAAAACTGTTGTTAATTGGTAATTGTCAAATAAGTACGGCATATGATACCATAAATGTTTGCTTGAAACACGGAAAAAATAGATTAGCTTCGTTTTTTAGGAGCTCTCATGACCGATCGATTAGGTAAAAGAAGTTGCTGAATGAAAGCGGGATTTGTTCAGTGGAGGAAATTTTTGAGCGGTTTTGCTTCTTGCTCACTCCAATTCGAGTAAAATTTTTCTTCCGCTCGAATTCTGAGTACTGACAGCTTCAATCCGAAAGCTTACGGCTAGCTGCATTTCAATTTAGCCAAAACAGAAAAATAAAAGTGATATTATTAGATGACAATCAGCACTTTCTGCTATTAGTAAATGTGGGTATTACTGTTATTCAATTTATTCAATGTGGGTATTATTGTTATTCAAGGAAAATCATGCCACCTGAAATGAAATGACTAGCTGGTGGTTCCTATAGGACAGACTTTCACTCTTGCTACATGCTTCTTAGTTTTGGGTTTTGAGCAAGTTTCCCTACTTTTCAATGTGGGTATTATCGTTATTCAAGGAAAACCATGCCACCTGAAATGACTTATCCTTATTCAAGGAAAACCATGCCACGTGAAATGACTAGCTAGTAGTTCCTATAGGCAGACTTTCACTCTTGCTACATGCTTCTGAGTTTTGAGCAAGTAGAAAGATGAACTCTTAACCACTCAAAAACAGTTTTATGTCAAATTATATTAAGAACAAGTTGAAATTACAATTTAGCCAAATTTTGAATTTCATCTAAATACTATTAATATTCGTTAATTTCTACTTCAATCTTTTCACAACTTTTTAATTTAGAAATGACAAAAAAAAATATAAAAATTATTCAAAAACTAATCAATATGGGAGTATAATTCAGTGGCAGAACATTAGACTGCTCGTGTTACAGTCAAAGTATTACCGTCCTGTAGGTGCAATTCCAAAATGAGTACAGAACAAGACGACAAACCTCAAAGCTAAAGAGGGGTGGACTCTCTTAGTTTTTGTTTCCAGAAGCAAGTTTTTGTTTCCAGAGGCAAAAGAGAAAACCAATCATCCAAGGAAGGAAAGCACTACAATTCTGGACTTCGTTCTGTGCGGTAGGTTATGCATGGCGAAGATCATGACATGATATGTCTTAGAGCTCAAGGTTGTTAAACTCAGGCTCAGGAATGACTTGGCTAGACAATCATTCTGGAGCGACTCGTCACTCAGCAACTCAGAAAATTCAACACCAAGACTTGTGCAAGGAGAATAAATTGACAGATAGAACAAGATGTAAGATTTAAAATACATGTGTTTTCTGGCCCAAAAGAATGAAGGCATTTACATTGCAATGGGAAAGTGTAAAACATCTATCGATGCATGAAATACTCATGAAATACTCATATCGTCTACTAAATAATAAGTAGGCGACTTGAAGAATCAAGCCTCAAAACCACTAACACGTCATATATGATACATCTACATTTGAAAGATTAAATTATTAATCACGTAGAGAAATCCAAATGTATTAGTAGGAATCAAAATATGAGTTCCAATCAAAAGAAGAGTCTTATAGAGTCTGGTCTCATATAATGTATCAAAATGTGCGAACGAATTTTTTTATGCAATCCTCTGTGCCATGCCCTAACATATTGTTGGGTATGCATCCTATAACCAGTGCTAGCTATGCTACTGCCAGTGCTACTGGCCTACTACGATCAGTGTAATTTCCTCCCTCTTGCTCTTCTGCCAGGTGCATGAATGTCCATGTCTAATTAGCTGGGTTATCTGGTGCAGGAGGTCTAGATTTAATGGAATCAGTCCCAATTACAGGTGTGAATTTTTGTCGTTCAGCTCTGTCCCTTTTGTTGATTTCTATAACCTAGTACCAGGATATTAATTCCAAGCAAAAAAAAAGATTCTACTGAATAATATCACAGCTAGGTTATTCAACGAACAATTAAAATCAGCGGAAGCAAAATCAGCAGAAGCCAGACACATTTGCACACGAAATTCAGGTAAACGCCCCTGGAAAAACCCTTGTGGGAAAACCAGTTTTGAGTTTGATTTTATGTCTAAAAATCCTGGGCTCCCGTCCTGGGATATGGCCCATCAGAGGATTACAATGCTGCAGCTGAAAGCCTAGCCCACTGCTATCTCCCTCGCTGCCCCTTTGCACAATTCCTCAGCCCTGCCCACTCAGACACAAGTACATGAGCAAGACTCCCTCTTGCTCCTATGCACTCATTGTGTGCCTCTCACTCTTCTWAGATTTGCTTTTATAACTCCTAATGACTAAAACCCTATATCCAAAGTGATCAACTATCAAGATCTGATCTTTATCTCTYGAGATCAACGACTAGAGAGTGTCACTCGGACATTTCCACATGCCAGGCACCACCAATGCARAAGTACCTATCCTAGCTACCCCAAAAGCTAACACCTTTCTCTGTCTTGTACACAAGGAAAGCTGTCTTGTACACAGCTTTCCTTTGGTCCTTGATGTTAGAAGGGACAAAAGGGCAACTTTGAACATTCCTGTCAGTTATTTTGGCAATGTAATAGAAATGTATTAGGACATTTTGTTTATCTTTCGGTCCTTATAAATAGAAAGTAGGGCACTAAGAGGAGAAGAAGTTTGAAAAACATTGTTATCCCCTAGCCTAGGGATAACTAAGGAGATCATGTCTCGAGGCCCACAGGTTCCAGACATGGAGTGTCGAGAGCTAGATGACCTAAGCATAGCCCTAGAGGGCCCTTCTTTTCTTCAAGTACAGTCCACATATCGCCAACAACAACGTCCATCACACTGGCCTGGTCCTGAAGTGGCAATGGGTCTTGCTCCATGAGGTAATGAGTTCGAGTATCATGGTATGTATCACTCTAATATTTGAAGCACTTGAACATGTTCTATTGAATCCTTCTTCATTTCGTGACATTTGCTTGGAAATTATGCTCTTTGCCTTGTATCACAGTGCCCTAGTAAGTTGATTTCCCTTTAGGATGGGTTGCTACTGGGTGGATCTTTGAAGATTCATCGTCCGTTCCCTCCATACTTACCACTTTCCATCCTTATTCCTTCCATCTCCCCATCTTTTGGGCATTAGGATTGGCTACACTAGGAAGGGTTGTACCTTACCTCGTGGGGAGAAGGGGTTAAAGGCCTAGAGGGTAAAAGTAGCTGGCAAGAGTTAAAAGCCATTTAAAAAAAAAAACCTTTGAAATGCTTTGCCCAGGGATCCTCAAGAAAGCCGTGAAAAACTTCTCAGTAAGAAAAGGGGACCCACAAGACAAACATGAACACTCAAGGTATTAGTTGATGGGTAGGAGGTCTCACCATGAGTTGGGCTATTATGACCATGAACATGTAGCGGTATGACATTACCACTTATTTGGTCACCAAGCCAGGGTAGTGGCTCTTGGTTGCATAGCCAAGAGAAAGGGGGTCTCATCACGAGCCAACCTTCTCATTTCCGTGAAATGTTTTGTGGATGACACTGTCACCTCTGGTCACCAAGCCAGGACAGTGCCCCTCAACTATTCCCTTGTAGCATAAGAGCAAAGATCAAAAGAAAGAAAGCTAAGAATAAATGGCAATGGATGGGCTAGGAAACAATTGCATTCATGACAAGGTGCAAGTCGCTCTCCACAAAGGCGCCCATAGGTAAGACTCTACATTACCCTGTTATCACATGCACCCCATGGCCAAAGGTTTACCCCATGCCACCTCATACACTTGCATGACTTGGATTAGACTCCACCTGGGAAACATCCTAGACTTGAGGGAGATTAGCCCAATAGGACACTCTAAGACCTTTCCAAACCTAAACTTGTCAAATTGCATAATGTTTTTGAGCATTTGTTTGGGGTTAGGGCGGGTTGATGCACATGTTCGGGTGATTTAATTATTAGATGTGATTTACATGCTATGATCCTTGTGACTTATGGACCAGTGGAGGGCGTATTTATTGTCTCTGCAGGACCTTGCCCGGTGAACAAGTGTGTGTGTGAGGGAATGACTGGTTCAGACCTTCATGAGGGCTCAAAGCCCACCGACGAATGCTAAGACCCCAACCAAGGGGCAAGACGGAGATTGAAGGCTTGCACCGGAAAAAGGAAGGATGTTGCCTTTGGAGGCACTTTGGCAGACCTAGACCTAGGGTTTCATGCTCCTTCCAATTGAACGTTGGCCTTGGACGTCACCTTTGCAGCCCTAGACGTCACCCATGAGCTAGGGTTGTCACTTTGAAGTTTGGAGACATTCATGAGGCTATTGGCACGTGTGGGCAAGATTTTAGGCCTTTGGAGGCCCAACGTTTCATCTCCCTTGCCCAGTGTTCTGCACTTGAGGCCCAACGTCACCCTAGAGGGGCATGACGTCACCCTTGGAGGGATTCTTATACACAAATTAATTTTATTTTGTCAAGTTTTAATTTTTGTAATAAACTGGCCAGGTCGGCCTTGTTTTTTGACCTAAAAGTTAATTAAGGTCAAAGTTTTGTATAAATAAGACAATTACTTTCATTTTTTCATCACAACTTGTCACTTGAGGACAAGAGGTCTGAAATTTTCGCCCTATTAGGGTTATTGGCTGAAGCAAGGAAGGCACATCTCTCTTTTAAGGCTTATTTTGGCACTTGGACAAATTTTATGAATGTTTTGGCAATCTAGCATGGTTTTACATGATTATTCTTGGTGCAAGTAACTGGGTTTTTACTTTGTCATTGTTAAAGGTTATGGTAATGGTTTGCTTACTCATATAAGATTATGAAATTGCACGTTTTAATTAATGCTTGAAGTAAGGAACTTAAGTGCTACTTTCTTACTTTTCATTTGCCAACCTTTATTGAATTGATCTAGTAACTTGTGAAACCCTAGGGCCCTAGAGGTTTACATCTAGTTATTGTGCATAACACTTTTCATCCACCAAAAATCCAAGGAGAAGGAGGCGCTAGGGCCTAGAAGTGCCTACACCCTAGCCTCCTCCTTTCTTGGTCTTTTTCCCTCTTGGATTGTGTGTAAAATCATTTATTAGCAGCCTTAGAAGAAGCCACCAACTTGACTCCATTACCCTTAGAAAGGCACTAGTCATCATCCTCACTCATTTGACAAGTATCTTCAAACTTCAAACTCAAAGTTTTCTGCTTGATACCTTACTAACCTCCTAACCTGGTCTAGATTACTAACCACTAAGTTGCTGCTGCCTAATTCACTGTTACAGCCTTACCTAGCAGCCTTGCTAAGCTTACTAACCAAATAAACTAACCCAGAAATTGCACAAAGCAAACTGCTATCATTTTGAAGCTTTAATTTATGTCTAATTGCTATCTAAGGGTGCATTTCTGAAAGTACACTACAGCCGTTATAACTTATTTTGCTGCTATTACTGTCATTGCTACAGCCATCATTTTGCAGCACTCTCAACCTCATTTGACCATATTAATCAGCCCAGAATTTGTATAAGGCAAAGAACAATAAATTAGAATTAAATTCTACAATTAATTGCCTCTTTAAAGTACATTTCTGAAGGTTGTTACTGCTGTCATCACTTCTGTTTTACTGATATTACAGTCTTCTTGTACAGCTTATTAAAGTTCATTTATTGCTGGATTTATCCTAGAACTTGCAAGTGACAAAGCATTATCATCTTGAAGCTTTCAATATTTTGTTGTATTGTCCAAACAAGTTACATTTTCTGGATACATTACAACTGTCATTACTTCATTGAATACTGCTACACATTTGTCTTTTCATGCATGTACTTGTCTAGTTGCAGATCTTTATCATAAAGTTACTATTTTGTTCAAGCATTGATATCATTGATTATTGCCACAACGTTTGCTGTTTCATTGGTAAGGGGCAGGTACAATTCATCTCATTTTCCCTTGACCCTTCAACGCACTAGTGACTTACTCAACTTTGGTGACCTAGAGAGAGGGGTGGTATACCTTGTCTTTTCCCCCTTCATCAACCCACTAGGTCCTGGGACGTCTCCCTTGGAGTGGGTCTTTCCTCCTCCTAAATAGAAAAGGGTATCCTGTTGAGGTGACAGTGACAGGATTACCCTCGTGTTATGCCAATCTTGGCCTACTTGCCTTTAGGCTTTGGGCAAGTACAGATTGCGTGACAACAAACATCAAAATGAAAATTTGAATTACATTTGTATTTCTTCTCCCCAAAAATCTGCCCTCTACAATCACTATAACTTTGTCCCAACCCTCCAAATTCATTCCTTCAATGATAAAAGCCCTTCCCCCATACTAGCATCTTGTCGACCTTGTTTTGAGCGCTCCAAAATATGGTCTTGTCCAGAAAAAAAAATGTTTTCAACAGGCTCTGATTTAAGAAAATGAGCATCTGGCACAATGAAATTGAGCTTAAAATGACTTTTAGGGTTAGAAATATGACTATAAGTTCGAAAATAAAATAAAATCTTAATGCACTTCTTGTGGGCTGAGATATTTTCTTGATGAGTGTGCTGAGTGACTTGTGAGTCTCTGTTATACTTGCTGAGTCTGCTGCGTCTGATGAAACTCACCAAAGTCTTCGGAGTTTGACTGGCGAGTCTTGAGTGGCTTGACTTGGGATACTTGTGAGTCAAACCTCTCAACTCATGTGTTTAATAAACTGTAATTTCTCACTTCAAAGACTCTATATTGCTTTTGGCGTTCATTTAAGAACATACCCCTGCAGTTGGGAAACTATGGAAAATGGGTTGTCCACTCTATGCGTCCCAATCGGAGGAATTCTTCAATCTCCACACTTCTTAATAATTGAGAATTGTTGTGACCTATCCAACCTAGGCAATTAGTATAATCACTTCCCTTGGATGCTGCGATTGTATAATCATCCTAGCGTCTCTGTTAAACACAGTAAAACCAATTTCTATGGTGTCCCTGGACAAATTACTATTATACATAAACATATTGTGATCTGTTGCACAAACCTCTTGAATCTTTTACTCTTTCCCATTATAATATTCCTGCAAGTGAAAGTCACAAAATAAGTTCATTCCTCTGCATCGATTGGAGCTTGTGATTTCTGTGGAATATAGCTTTTTCCAGCAGTTATTGGAATGTTCCAGAATCCATCTTAACTGGTCTTTAATGAACAATGGTATGTTGTGGTGCTATTCCGTTAGTGCTTTTCAATGAGACTCGATTAACGAAATCATTAATGTCCCAATGTCTGATAGCCCTTTTGACTTCATTGTCATTACATCGTGTTGCTACTACTCCTTTGTTTGCAGCGTTAGCTTCTTCTGCCTCATCCTTTGCCCTTTAAGAACTGTTCTTGGGTGCCATATACTTCTTCCTCGAGCTAATAATTTCGTAAGATTAAAGGGTTGAACACTGTACTTGCTCAAACGGATGATTTGTATGATATTTATTTTGTTCCCCTTGTTGAGATCCTCTGCAAGCTTCACTTAGTCTAGCATGGCTTTGTGGCTTGTTGGTGCTTCATTCAATTCCTGAACTAGATCGAAAGCTTCCACTTCGGTTTGAGGCACCTCTACAGTGGGTGAGGGCTTTGGTTCTGCTTCCTTCTTTGCGTTTTACTTATTAGCATCTTTTGGTATGTTTGCTACTCCTGCTGGCCCATGCAGTCCTTGAAGGGCCATAATATGATGCGAAATTTTGTTGGTGATTTGTCCATTTCTTAACAGTACCAGGGCCCCTAAAATTGGCACCTTGTTTGGAATAATCTTGTTGTTATAGAATTGAAGATGCATTCAAAGCATAGGATATGTTACCTGCCCCTGATGTGTTTGCTCCACTACATGGTGTGAAAAGAATTTCTGTTGCAATAAATGGCCTTTGGCAATATCACAGTGAAGATATTTAATTTCAATGGTCCTTATGTAGTCTTACTTTGTTGCACAAAAAGGACATATATTCTAGAAGGTTCGACTATAATTTGGTGTGACATTCCATGAAAGTTCCCATTTGTGGGATTCATAGCTCATGGCTCACGAAATGTATAGTTGCAGTTGAAAATGTGAGTGGGGAACAGTTCCCACGCTTTTGCCAAATCGATTGCTCTAATACCAATGCAAGGAGCACAATTGGTGCTTTTATGAATAAATAGATATATCTGTAAATATATGTGTGTGTGTGTAATGATTGAATAATAGTTGGCTGATATACATGATCCTTGTGATGGTATATAAATATACATGGAGGGTCACAAGGTGAAGTCCTGTAACCCATGGGGGGGTGGGGGAAGGTCAAGAAGAGGCCCGAGGCCTCACTGTTCTATAGTCTGAGTAACCTAGTGATCTGCTGGTTGCTTGTTGCTCTGATTGGACATTACAACCTGGAACTATGAGGTGATTGTCCTGGTGGACCGTGGTCTTAGGATGGGGCAGGGCAAGCAAAAACTGAGATTTGTGATCAAGTATCTCTCTCATGAAGAGAGTGAGGCACCTTTGGTTATGATAATGAAAGAAAGTGGAGAGGGAGCTTCTTGAGTCCCTATTGTTGGATATGTTTTGTATCCTTTGTGTTACCCCCTCTTGTAGCATGAGGATTTTGAGCCAAATTGAAGACCCTGCGCATGTAGGTTGTGCTAAGAGTATGATAGTTATTGAAATTTGAGCTATTCTTTGTTTTATGGATGCCTATGTATTAGCGATGGTCATTAAGTTGGCATTTCCTTTATTCATGACAGACAGGTGTAAGGTTTATTTGATGGAGCATTATGGTTTACTAGGGGGGGTTATGGTATGTGCATTATCTTCTAGGTTGTTATCATCATCTCTTGTTTGGATGCTTGCGTTTAGTACATGTGGTGTTTGAGGGTCTTGCATATCATTGCTCACGCATTTGATTGACCCTTAGCACATTTATGGAGAGGGATACCCATCAACTAAGTGTTTCCCTAAGTATTATCTGTTAATTATTGCTCCTAGATGTGGTGAATTAGTTGCTTGGTATGTTTGCATGGGTTCCTAAGATTTCACTTGGATTGTTGCTTCATTATTTTGATTGGTGAACCTTGAGGTAATGCTCCCACCCTCTTGTGCACATTTGTCTAGGAGGATGGCCCTTCTAGTAGATAGCTCGATGATAGGCTATATTGGTTTTGCTTGGTGTGAATACCATTGATGATATTGATAGATCGACATTGATGCGACATTCTTGGAGTGGTTGGTTACTTAATAATGTGGATTGCTCCTCTTGTTTGACATCTTTTCACACATTTGGAGGCATGGGGACCTTGTGTGCACTGTTTTCTAGGTCACTCCACTTGTGTGCTTATGGTTTTGGAGAGGTGTGATGGTATTTGCACATGGTTCCACATGGTGGCACATAGATTTTATCATATTATTCTTATCTTGGAGGACATGCCACTACTCATGCACTTGTCTCTAGGTCACACTATCTATTGAGCACTTGGTTTGAAACGTGCCTCCCTTGTGCACACATTCCTACGATGCATACTTTATTTGAGGGATGCTTTGTGACTTATATATATGTGCACTTGGATCTAGATCATTGCACATTCCTTGAGGTTGCATCATTGGGAAGAGCTATTGGTTGGATATGCATGCACATGAATCTAGGTGGTGGCACAGTTATGGAGGAAGCCTAACCACCTTGCACATTCTCCTAGGATGAGTTGGTTATGGTATTTTTGGAGGAGTTATGGTGTTGGTATATGGGCCTCTAACCACTTTGGCACATTTCTTAAGGACACATCTAATTCATGGATTATTTTATGTTATTGTTTGGTCAACATGGTCCTATGGCCACCCTCTTTGCACATCTCCCTAAGATGCACTCTCAGGGAGTTGGTTTGGCACATCTACTAAGTACATCTAACCCCTCTGGCACATTCTTTGAGGTCGCTCCACTTGTAGAGGTGGTTATAACAACTATTTGCACATAAACCTATGGATTCCTCTCGAAGGATGAGTTGGTTATCTTCGTGGAGACTGCGCCCTAGCCATTTCTTATATTTTTGCATGTATTTGGCATATCTAGGTGGCTAACTACCTCATCTAGGAGAGCGTTCCCATCTTTGGGCACATCTTCCTAGGTTGCACTCTATTTGGATGTATTATATTATTTGTTGATGAGATATTATAACTATCTTGGCACTCTTATCAAGGGCACACCTCTTCTACAGGGGATTTTATGTTATTTGGTTGATTAAGGGCCTTCTTGGAGAGCATCCTAGTGGTTATTGAAGGTTGTTTGGGAGGACATACTCTTGGAGGATGATCCATGTGGCACTATAGAGAGGTTTTACATGGTCAAATGCCCAAGATTAAGGAGGGTGTTTTTGCATGAGAGATGGACAAGCTGCATCCCCACTATCTTATCCATTTTACTCGGTTATTTTATTATTAGGGTTTTTGACCTGTCATGAGTTAGTTAGAGGATATTGTTTGTCCTCCCTAGGAGAGATTTAGGATCTAGCATTGGATATTATTATTTTATTGGAGGANCTTGGAGAGCATCCTAGTGGTTATTGAAGGTTGTTTGGGAGGACATACTCTTGGAGGATGATCCATGTGGCACTATAGATAGGTTTTACATGGTCAAATGCCCAAGATTAAGGAGGGTGTTTTTGCATGAGAGATGGACAAGCGGCATCCCCACTATCTTATCCATTTTACTCGGTTATTTTATTATTAGGGTTTTTGACCTGTCATGAGTTAGTTAGAGGATATTGTTTGTCCTCCCTAGGAGAGATTTAGGATCTAGCATTGGATATTATTATTTTATTGGAGGAGGTTTTGAGGTCTTTATCTATATAAGATGAGCTCCTCCTATTGTAATGGCTGTTGATGGTTGTAGGAGACATTGTACTCCATTGGTTTGGGCTAATATTGAAGATCCATTGAATGGCAATGTGATAGTGGAGTTTCATCTTATGTGTGGCTTTCCATCCAACATACTTTGCTGATTTTGTGTTGCTGGAATATAATCTTAACTTTGTTGCAATAAGGATCTTGAGTAGGGTGGCCAGCTGTTGAGGAAGGAGGTTAAATGAGGTAATATGCCTGTTTCATTTCCTTGCTGTTTTTTCTTTCTAGATGGTACCTCTATGTTATGCCATCTCTGTGAAAAGGTTGCATGTTGATTTTCAGCTAGTGGTAAGATCACACCTTATTGTTATTTGCATGTACAAGGTCATCTTTGGAAGGGGCCTTACTCATCTATTTTCAGCCGTATAAATCTGCAACAACTTGTGATTTTCAACATGTTTGGAACAACAATAATCACTCCCATTTACCGTCCATTTTCAACCCTCTTTGTTACTTCATGACTCCATTTGCCCTCTTGGAATATTGGCACTAGTCTTGCCCCATCGACCCACCTTTAAAACCAATTTTATAAACTTAAAAATAAATCTGTTCTACTAAGACCACTTTTCATATGACCACTGAGCCTTATTGTTTATGTCTTAGTAATCCTATCTTAGGGACACCCCCCTTGTATCGGAGGAGAGCTGGTCTAAAGTGAGAAGAGGGTTTGTGTGGTGGCATTGGCATTCCTTTTGAGTTTCCCATTGATTAGCACCGATTTTGGACTTTGGATCTCAATTGCTAGATTGATCAATAACATTTTGGTGCCATTGTCGTGGATAAAGTCAATTTCCCGGAATTTTGTAGTCTTGCTACATTTGATTTGGTGAGATTGTCATATTTGAAGATCTCTTTCTCACTTGGCAACTCTATGAAGGAATGAAGCCCTTGTTCCTTGAAGATTATGGAAGACATTGCTGTTTGTAAAGGTGAGGACATCCAGCAAGCTTGAAGGCATTTGAAGGCTCACCTTGGTGGCTCTATAGTTTTGGTATCAAGTATGGTGGTTATGCATTTTTCATATTTTTGAATAGTTTCAAGCGAAGACATATGGAATTGAATCCATTTTCTCGATTGGAACTTTCATGTATTCCGGAATATTCACACAAGTTCCATTTTCAAATATGGAAGGAACATGCTCCAAAGTTTCATGGAAACCCTCTTGTGGCTTCACAATTTTTGGCATCCTTCATTGAGTTTACTGCAGATTTTAGTATGGTCCACAAATATGTCATGATGAAAATGTTTGCACTCTCATTGAAAGGGAAAAATGCTTGGGAATGGTGTTATGATTTCAGCCCAAAGGAGATATTTTCTTTTCCATATCTCATCAAGGTTTCTCAAGAAGATTAGTGGGACGATGAAGTTTATATTATGCATGATGCACATGTTTTGGTTGATATTCATGGTAGAATGAAAAAACAATTTGATGCTTTGAAGTTTGCAAATTTACATACCTTTCAAGCTTCCTCTTTGATAAAATGAATGATAAATGGGAAGCAATGTGGTCCTTGGAGAAGTATATCGAAGAATGGTATGATGTGCATGTGTTTGGCCAAATTTTTCTTTCATCCCATGAGCCACTTGCGCTTGATCATGAAGAAGATAAGGGTGATGGAATTATTGAAGATTATATTGCAGCCTCCCCTGAAGAAGAAAAGTCAAATAAGGGAAATCAAGCATCCACTTCATCCTCTATTGAAGACAAGGGTTTGCTAAACAATTTTCCTCCTTGAATTTTTGAATTTAATGATTCATTGATGGATGATTTTCAGAGGACAGATTTTGTAGAAAATCCCCGTGAAGATGAGGAAATTTCACATGTGCTCACCCCCTCATATGAGGAAAATGGGGGCAGCCAAGAAGATAAAAATATTGACACCTATATCAAGATGGGTATGCATGGATGGGATGTAGACCGTTGGTATATTCATGGAGATTCTATCTATGATATTGATGATGAGGTTTCTAGTGCCAAATTTACAGATACAACCAATCATATTGGAGGTATGTGCAGAGAATCCTGAGACTAATTTACAGCCATATGTTGTGATAAATAATGCAGATTTGTTTCAGCCTATGGGACATTTTTATGATAGCAAAAGTTTTTTCAGCCATGTATTCTCATAGGAGGGCAATTTTTTTGTAGTAAAAGGGCCATGTTTTTGATTATAAAAATTTGTTTTGGAGGTTGTAAATTGTATGGGACAACAAGCTTTTCAGTTTATTATATTTTGCAGAAATTTTCAGCCACCCAAAAGAGGGCAACAAGCCCTAAATGATGAACATTTTTTTTTCCATATCTGATTTTCTGTCCCATAGTTCATCCACATGCTTGTTAGAGGGAAGCAAGTTTGTTTATTGCAGATTTTTGGTGGAGCCACCTAAACCCTTGTTGATTAATGGTATTTTTGATGATATCTCATGCTGTGATAGGCTACCTTATGATGATGATTACACAAGCCCTATTCAGCAATGGATAGAGCAGTCTTGCACCAGTACATGCAATCTTGGCATGGTTTTGATGTTCTTTTCTGGAAGGAGTCTATTTCCAATCCCAACCAAGTAGTGATGGAGATTCCACCATGTATTTGGTTGATTTTTGATGTAGCCTTGTTTTAGTTTATTGCCAAACAGAAGGGAAGATTACATGATGTTGATAAGATGTTGACATGGTTGCATTTATTTTATGATTTCACTTAGCATCTTGCTTCTTCCTATGTTAGATGTAGGGTAGGATGAAAAAACTCTATTGAGCAATACAGTAGGATTAGTTGTTTATTTCCATGTTCCCTTTGACATTCTAGCTTATGTCTTGTTTTAGAGCTATTTTTGATGTAACGAACTATGTGGACATATCATGGTGTGTTTGGGGTTACGGGATGAGAGTATTGCACTTATTCGGCACATGCTCTCTATTTTTCTAATGACTTTTCGAGCAAGTTCCAAAGATTTGAGGTTCTCATACATTCTTCACAAATAGTGCATGTCACTATATGGAGCAAGGTGTTACCCCCTCATATAACATGCAGATTTTGAGCCACATTGATGACCCTGCCCATGTAGGTCGAGCTAGGAGTATGATGGCAATTGAGCCATGCTTTGTTATATGGAGGCCTATGTATCAAGGATGGTAATTCAGTTGGAATTTCCTTTATTCATGACAAATAGGTGCAAGGTTTGTTTGATGGAGCATTATATAATCATGCTCACTCAAAACAACCATGAATAAATGATCATAAAGGCAATGTGTAAATCAAATTATCCACAGGTTCATCATCAACTCCATTTCATTGCATGCTCAAGCCAAGATTTTGATCATATAAGTATCATAGAGCATAGAACAGAAAGATTATAATAATACTCTTTTGAACCAGAGTTCTATGCAAATTGTAACAAAGGGTCGACAAATATAAGCCTTAACTGATGATCCAAAACATATCCAACATCGATAACATGCTTATCCCAAAGTGATTGCTGCTCATTTTTATTTAAATTCTTGACTTAACCCGAAGTGAAAGAATTTCATACCAAACACCATACGAATATGCATACGACACCTCCAAAAATTACAATGCCATAACAATTTGAGTTGAAGGAATGATAGATTGCATGTAACTCAAATGACCCAACTTCGAGCCCGTGGGCCTCAACGCAGAGGTAGGGTTTGAAGTTTGAACCCATTACCCTTTTTCTTAAAACCAGTTAGTTTCAAGAATTACGCAAAACATCAACTTATAATGAAGAAGCTGGTTGTAATTAGTATCGTTATCATTATGAAACCCAAATTCAATCACCCAATTCAGACTTAATCTCAGACTCGACCCAAGTGGAAGCAATACACAATTAACTTCAATAAATTTTATTTTGAAACAAATCAGAACAACAGCTCGGTGCAACCCAACAAAGATAGAAGTTTTGAGCATGCTAACCACCAACACAAGATGGGTTCGAATCAACAGATATCATGACGGGTTTGACCTAGTAAATCTAAAAGAACAAAAATGCGGACAAATTCGAATGCGAATCGAACAGAGCATAATATTTTGACTTGGGTTTGAAACCCATTGTTTTTCATTCATAACTTGAAAAGGGTTTGTTTCATTTGCTCAAAATCATCACAGAACCCACATAATGTCACAAAGAGTTCAAAACCATTTCTAACTCATATACACTAGAGCTAGCTCAAAGCTTTTCTTTTAAAACTGTGATGGAAAGTGAGAGTATGAAAGATGCGTGGCAAAACCCAACTAATTCTTTGAAAAATAGTCATCCTTTTATTTCTTTTCTTCAAGCAATGACAAAGAAGGGAGAGAGAAAACATTTCATGCACATAGTTATTCTAACCAGAGACAACTTTAACCAATCTTAAGACAAATATGCTGCAAAAGATGTAAAATAGACTATGAACTCATACCTTGTCCAATGATGCTTTATACCAGTGATGGAGGTTGAAACAGTTACCAAAACTACCAGAAGCAAGGGTTTTAGCTGGTCGAGCTCGAACTTCCTTTTGCCTCAATCTCAATAGAGCAAAATGACCACAAACCAAGGCAAAAACTGAGTAATAGCATGCGGGACTGTGGGAGTAAATTCCCACGTCCTTGCAACTTCAATGCATGGGAAAACCATCACATCGCCCATTCAAACAAACCATCATATTGCATGCCAACTCAACAGTCCATTCAATACGCATAACCCTCATGCCATGCGAACCTTATACCATGTCAAATCAAACAAACTTAAATCTGCTGCCACATAATTCCTAACCTCGAAACCAACAACGTTCACATATGACATGCAATGTGTGTTAATCCAGTCGATACCATATAATATATATAATCACTGCCAAATACCAACCCACATATATGTTGAATGTGTTCTCTATAAGGTGCTATTTCCAATGATCTTAAACTCAAACTTTAAATACTTTGCAATGATGCTCAATTAACATGCCTCCTTTATATTGAGATCATGGTATATGCATTGCTCATACATATGAGTATTCAAACCATGTTAAACCTGTTAAACAACAAAACTAAAACCTCTTTCAAATTACAAGTCATGTAACTTGCCTTTAACTTGTTTGCATGACATGTATATTAGATAATCATGATTTGGCACCATTCAACCAATGTCTGCATGTTCCAATATGTGGTAGCCACTTGCACATTTTCCAAAATTGTATTATGATCTCGACATATGTTTGAACTGGTATCAAACTTCTTTCGAAGACCATTCTATCAATGCTATAATGATGCTAGGACTTTATCATTCACGCAAGTAAGTCTTTTCAACTTCACTCATTTGCATAGGAGATAAAATTAAACCATTTCTTCAAGATGTCAAACTAAAGTATATCATGTTGAGGAAAAGCTTGGAAAACCAATATTTTTGTACTTGTTCGTTGGGACCCCACCTATTAGCTATATAGTAATAATAATATACTTCGCAACTATTTGTGAGCATTTATAGTAGGTGACGAATTTTTGAATCAACATATGTCTTACTCAGTGGTTGCTTTACCTCAGTTGGGTGCTTGCTTGGTATTTTTCCCTGGGGTGTTGGAAATCTCTTGACATATTTGGTGACATTCTACATGATGGCCACGTGGAGTTGGTTGGTTGCTCAGAGAATGCCCTATTTAGGAGGAGCATTTTGCATCTCGGGGGAGGGCATTGAGCCCTAGAGAACATAGTGTAGCTTGGATGCTTTCATGGAGTCTTGGAGTTGGCTCGGGGACACTTGGGTTGCAATAGTGTTCCTACAAGGGGAGTGGATCTAGTAGAGTACATGGCCTAGGAGGATTGTTGGAGTCTTTGGAGACTTGTAGGAGCATTGGACACACCTCGTGGAGCACCCTTGCATTTGGAGCCTTGCTTGTGGACAACATCACCTTGGAGCTTCACATGTGTACTCTTGGAGTGTAGCACTCCACGAGCCTATATGTGCTATTGTAGGTTGCTGGTAAGGGTAGTGCCCCACATATGTATTGTTGGCCTCCCTTACCTCATATATATAGAGGAAGGAGAGAGTCCTCCATTCATTCATCCTCATACACACATTCTTATCACTCTTGTGTTAGAGATGTGATCAAGAGGAGCAAACCACTTCTCCTTTCTCTCTTGGATCTTCTTATGTACTTGATCTCTCTCTCTCTCTCTCTCTCTCCCTTGGAGTCACTAGGGTTTCTTGAACTTGTTGGAGCATCTTGAAGACTAGGGTTAGGGTTTCATCCCTTGGAGATTTGTAGATCAGGGTTTTGAGATGAAACCCTAGGTTGTACTTGGTGAAGTGAAGAAGAAGATGAGATATCTCACCTTGGAGGACATGCTCATGTGATGCATGTTTATTGGATCTCCTTGCTATGAGCTAGGGTTTTCTTGGTTTTCCCTAGCTAGGGTTTAAGAGAGCTAGAGGATTGTACTAGTTGTTGGAGAAATTAATGAAGTTTTCTTGGTTTTCCTTAGCTAGGGTTTTGATGAAACATTGACATTGATGAGGTTTCAAACTTTGCGAGATCGCCTTGAAGTGAATAACACAATTGCCTAGCAGCTGTCTTTTCTTCTTTTGATGCATTGTCTTTTGAGGAGGGGTTTTGTTCCACGTGGTTTTCCCTCTTTCCTCATTTTTATTCAGTGTTCATTAATTACATTGTACATAAGTACCTAATATGGCCTAGTTGTCGAGACTCATTTTTTACTCCGTAGTGATGTTCAGGGGGGGTGTTGGAGAAATTACTCTTTTTGACACACTAGTTCAATGGGAGTTAACTGATTAGTTCTATTTTAGACTTTCTATTTATACCATCACTATTATCCATGCATGCATTCCTAAGGAAAGCTAACTGCTTGATTGCTTTTCTTAATTATGGAATGTTCTGCCCTATATATGAGTGTATTCCACTCATTCATTGTATCATATTGATCATCATCTATCACAATGATCATTATTGATTAGCTCATTGGAGTAGTGTGAATATATTTTCTCATTCTTCCATATTGAATCTCTCGTCCTTTCTTGATAAGCTTTGTTTGTACTTGCTTTAGCTAGATCTCCTGTGCAGGTTTCGATGACAAATTGACACTAGCCTTGTGATAAGGCTATGGTATGTACATGAATTTCATCTTTATGCATATTAATAAAGTTTCCAACTGTCCAATACTTGTGTGAATTGCATATTTGATTTTCAAGCATCTATAGGTTTCATAGTTTGTAATTTCTAGTTCTATATGTCCCTCATTTTTGACATAAGTTAAGGGTGATTATGTTGAGTGATTTAACATTATAATGGAAGAATATACGGGTAGATTTGATGCGTTTTTTACAGCTTCCATAAGTGGTTTTCAGATATGTTATATGCATGATAAGATTGTCTTTGAGGGCTGAAACTTATTGGAACACATTAGTATCTTTTATCTTGAATTGCCTAGTGGATTGGGTTTGTTAAGAATTGAAATATAGTTTGTTGCTGCTGCTGTTTTGTTTATATTTCATAACATCCCTAAGGCTGAAAGTTCACACTATTAAGATCTGGGAAAGCTCTAGGAAAGAGGTGAAGTTTTTGTTTTGTATTAAAACTTTTGGACATAGAAATTCCTACAGATACCTTGAAGAATTTTGTAGACTCATTGACAAATTTTGTTAGCATTGAGAAGTTCTCTTGGTGTAGAGAATCAACAGGCTAACTGATTTTATGTTAGAATTAGGGAAAATAGAAAAACAATATGCTTTTAAATTTTTTCCTGTTCATTAGATCAGCATAAAGAATAAGATATACAAATAGATCTGAAGCAAATAAATATTTCTGAGTATAAAAAAATAACTTTTAGCTTACCTCCTGTTTTAATGATAGATGTACCTGACACACATGTGGATGTAAGCCTCTGTAAGTATGCTCAGACTTAGTTCAGGTTCATGGATCAACCTCTTAGGGTTTGATCTCTGTCAAAGAGAATTGTGGGACAGTTTTGTCATGGATGGAAACCCTCAATGAAAACAACAATAAACCCTCTGACTTGACAACAATAACCCCAGCAAGAAAAACCCTTCAATAAACAATGGATAGTGCACAGGAATGAGATCTGGCTAGGATAACAAACCCTTCACTTTGCACACACAACAAAACCCTCTCTCAAAACTAGACAACAAGAAACTAACCCCTAGAGGGGTCTCCGTACTCCACGCGACAGCTGATAAGGAGTCCACACAGTAAGGGAGAATGCCCAGAAAGAGGCCCGCGACACTTACTCACAACCCGTGGCCCTAAAGGGGGAAAGATACCCTACAAGAACAGACCCGATTGCAAGAGGATAGGTCCGACATCAAGGGGACAAGTTCTGGCAGCAAGAGAAGCAGGTCCGACAGCAAGGGGACAAGTTCTGGCAGCAAGAGAAGCAGGTCTGGCAGCAAGGGAGACACCTTCCAGGTAGCAGATCAATAGTCATACATCAACAAACCCTACAGGGAGAAACATCCAACCAAATAGAAAATAAAGAGAGGCTGCATCAACAAGAATAAGCATTCACTGAGGTAGCCTCAACAAGGAGAGTGAGGAGAGAATGAGTGAGTGAGTGTGTGTAAAAGGCTCAGGGTAGGGTCTAATTTATAGGTAGGGAGAGGGGTTAGGGTATTTAGAATAATAATTAATTATTGACACATAATTAATATAACTATTAATTTAATATGTCAATTAATATTAATTAAAATCCTAATTACATATTAAAACCCCAATCACAAAAATTAAACCCCTGTCACACAAAAATAAAACCCAATCACATAAACCAAGAGGGAAAGCAAACCAACAAGGGGTTACCTGTTAGGATAAAGTCAAGGGGGGTTCCTTAATGGCAAAACATGTCCATATGAGTCTCATAGTGACCTATAAACTTTATCATCACTTCATAAGGGGGGTACATCAACAATGTGGTCATGTCCATCTTCATAGACACTCCTAGGTCTCATGGACCATCCCGGGAGAGAGCAAGAGGATCACACATCAACACATCTTGGTATTACACCAAGATCTACTTGGTCAAAGTCCAGGTTGCCCTAGAACACATCTGGGGGCCCTGGAGCACATCTAGGGTCTTATCCACCAAGGTACAAGACCAAGGATCAATTCATGCATTAAACACGAGTTCCCTGGAACACATCCAGGGGCCCTAGACACATCTAGGGACTTATATCAACCACCAAGGATCAATCCAAGCACCGGGCAAGGATTCCTTGGAACACATCCAGGGGCCCTAGAACACATCTAGGGTCTTATTGCTTGGTCCTAGACCAAGAACCCCAGTCATCTATTGGGGGCCCTCACAAGGGTCTTTTTCCATGGCTCTCACTGCTTGGTCTCGTACCAAGAAACCCCAGGAGTGTGCTGGGGGTCCTAGTCCACCGCTAGGGTCTTATGCCATCCTCCAGGAGAATGGTTCTTGCAACTGCACTAATTTCAACACTCCCTCTCAGCAACACCAAGCTTGTCTCGAAAGTACACAAACTTTGTCAAGGACAATGGCTTGGTCAAAATATCTGCAGTCTATTCTGCCGTCGGAACATACTGAATACTGAGAATGTTCTTTTGCACCATGTCCCTAACATAGTGCTATCTCATCTCAATGTGTTTCGACCTATCATGAAACACCGGATTCTCGGAGAGTTTTATACAACTCTGGTTATCACAGTGGATGACTCTGGGTTCTAGCTCTACACTGAACAAGTTTGAAAGTAGCTTTTTGAGTCACGTTGCTTCTTTGCTAGCAGCACTTGCAACAATGTATTCTGCTTCTGCAGTGCTCTGGGCTATGGAGCCCTGTTTCTTGCTAGACTAGGAGATCATTGTTGAACCCAAACTGAAACAATATCCGGAAGTGCTATTCCGGTCCACTGTACTGCCCATCCAATCCGAATCTGTATATCCATGAAGCATTACACCTCCACTGGAAGTGTATCCGAGCCCATAGGCTATAGTTCCCCTAACATATCTTAGAATATGTTTAACAACAACCATATGTATATGCTTCGGTTCACACATGAACTGGTTGAGGGCATTCACTGCATAACAGATGTCCGGTCTGGTATGTATAAGATACATCAAGGACCTAATGATTTGCCGATATAAGGTGGGGTCTTCTGGGTCTGTACATGTAACCTGGTCTTGTAATTTCTTCAGGTTAGAAATCATCGGTGTGGTCATGGACTTACAGTCCATCATGCCAAATCCGCGGAGCACATCAACTGCATATTTTCTCTATGAGAGAAGGATCTCACCTGGTTTCTGCCACACTTCTAAGTTCAGAAAATAATGTAAAAGACCTGTTGCAGTCCTTATACACACTTGCAAACGTGGGCTAAGTCCAACCCACTTAGTGTTTCCTTGGAGGCACAATGCCTAGGTTCAAAGCCCACTGTCACCTCGACTTGAACCTCTTCCATCTAGGCTTACTCCTAGGGAAGCCAAGGGGGGTAGACCCTAGTTACTATGTGAAGTTAAAAGTTGATTTCTAGGAGTTGATTTTAGTTGATTAAAGGTTTGGAGGGATCTAGCCTATATGCAAAAGCAACAATGCAAAGTGCAAGATTAGAGATGCAAAAGAAGTCCTTTACCTAAGTCTACTAAGACTAGTGCTTAAGATTGGGTAAGGGGTCAACTATGTTTAAGGGAGTTTCGTTTTACAAAGATTACAACAAAAGATACAAAAGAATACTAGATACAAGAATCTACAACTAGACTAGATACAAATAAAATGAATTAAACAACTACTTACAAAGTTAATACAAGGACTAACAATAGATACAAAATATACAAAGCAAAGCAACTAACCAAACAACTAACTTGCAAAAAGACTTGGTGTGTAGGTACACTACTGGGCCGTACAACCTCATCTTGGCTGGGTTCTTTTGCTGAAATATCAACTGATTTCTGCTGTGCAAACTAGGAGGAGTAAATCAACAAGAGGGACGTTTGACCAGGAAGTGTGTGGGTGAAAACAGGGCAGTAGACTCAAATGGCCATTTTAGGCTTAAGGGTTGAGGACAGGCTGCATGGAGCCTCAAATTTTTGTTCTTGGAGGTAGCGCATTAGCTTGGTGATGGAAGAAAATGGGTTGCTGGAAATTGTAGAAGGCAAAGTGGGCAGCCTCGACTGATCTAGTACAACTAGTTGCCCATACTAAGAAGGATGTCAAGGCCAAGAGGATACTTGTGGATGGTGTCAAAGACCACATAATTACACATTTGTCTGGCAAGAAGACAACAAAGGAAATGTGGGAGGCCCTGGTAAAGCTATACCAGTCTGACAACCAGAGCAGGAAGATGTTGCTCAGAGAGAAGCTGAGATGCACGAAGATGGCTAAGGGAGAGTCAGTGGTCACTTACCTCACAAAGTTCACTCAGATTCGAGATGAACTTGCAGTAGTGGGAGAGACCGTGGATGAAACCGAGTTGGTGAGGACAACCTTGAATGGCTTCACCAAGCAGTGGGATGTGTTTGTCCAAGGGGTGGTTGCACGGGAGAAATTCCCTGATTGGGAGAGGTTGTGGGATGACTTCACTTAGGAGGAGCTGCGAGTGGATGCATCTCAGGCTAGTCAGCCGAAGAGTGAGGAGGAGGAGAATGTGGCTCTTCATGCAAAGAAGAGCAATGGAGCGGGAGGCTCCAAGGACAGTGGATAGTGGGTCATCTCGCCATATGACGGGAATGAGGTCGGTGTTCCTTAGTGTTTTGGAGATGGGCTCAAACTTCCATATGAAGAATGGGGTGCACACCAGGCATGCAATAAAGGGGGTTGGATACGTCAGAGTCCAACTAGAGTCAGGAGTGTCTTTGGAGGTGGATGAGGTGATGTACGTGCCAAAGCTGAAGGTTAACTTGCTCTCTATATCAACTTTGGAGGATATGGGGTATGAAGTAATGTTTGCTGATGGACAGGTGCTCATACGGGTAGAGAGAGTGGCCTTGGATGCAGTAGTGAGGCTTGGCATCACGCAAGGTATGATGTACAAGGTGCTGGGACATCCTGTAGGTGGGTCCAGGGGATCTTGGACTAGAGATCAATGTCAAAGAAAGTCAGTTGGTATGACTTGACATTGATGGATGAGCAGAACAACACATCAGATCAGAGTGCACCAGGATTAGTAGGTAGATCTTCTGGTTCATAGGGAGCAACTATAGCAACAACAATAGATCTGATTGGATCAGGGATTGATCCTAGTGGAGACACCTCCCTTGCTAAGAGGGAATGTTAGTTTTTAGCTCATGAGGTGTATTAGCTGTGCCTAAGTGTCCTAGGCCAGCTAATGGACACACCAAGGCCCAGATTAACTTTATTATCTTAGCCTAAATCAGACTTAGGCTAATCAGCAAAAAATGCGGTCTTGAGTGGATCGTAGGGCCCAGGAAAGGAGGCGCCCTGCTTAGTGCTGTGTGGGACCCTGCCAAAGGGGTGCACCACTTAGTGGGATGTGGGGTCCAGCCCAAAGGAGGCAGCCTCAAATCTGAGCCATTGAGAGCATGGTTGGGCACACATGCCAAGGTTGTTAGGTGGCTGGTTGAAGGATAAAAGAAGGGGCTGAGGGTGTGAGGACACACAACATTCTCATTTGTGAGCTGAGCAAGTGAGAGAGGAAGAGGGCGCTAGGCTGAGGCATTGTTGGCAGAGGAAGAGGGCAAGAGCAGGGCTGAAGAAGGGTGCTTTGGCTGGGCCAAATCTGCAAGGGAGAGCAGGGCCGTACAACAAGCATCATCAGCCAGAAAAGAGGGTGTACGACAGCAAGGAAGAGGGCCAAAACTGGCCAGGCTACATCAGCAGAAGAAGGCAGAAAATAAGAGGCCATACATGCCGAATTTTCTGAGCAAGGAGGGCTGAGAAGGAAGGCCTTACAGGCTGTACTGTACTGGGCCATACACTGCTGGGCTGTACAACCTCATCTTGGCTGGGTTCTTCTGCTGAAATATTAACTGATTTCTGCTGTAAGAATGTCTGAGTTTTTCTGCTGTAATTTCTCTTTCCTCAGAAGCCAATAAAGCCCCTCTTTGCTGGTTTTCCCCACACAGGGGTTTCCAGGGTACTTCCTGTGTTGTCTAATTTATGTGTGTGATTTCAGTGTATGCTTCTGCTGTTAAATTCTGATTTATAACTCAGTTGTAGGTAATTTGCATGATTTCAGATTTTATATCAGCAAACATAATTTCTGGTTTTTAGTAAATCATTGGCAATTATTTCAGTGACCGAGTTATAGGTGTAAAATCAACATGCGTCAAATATAGATTTGGGCAAATTTATTGATATTGCTTTCTGTTCTAGGACAACAAACAATATCATTAAGAAGAGGCTCTTTTGTCTTGCTTTATTAAGCTCTTTTTCACTAATTTAGTGTCGGTTTTACTTAGAAAATTTTCGTACAAATTTTGTATATCATCTAACACATTTTGTAGGGTCCTCCAATACATTTTTGGGCATATTTTGCCTCTATTACCTTGCTGTTTTTTGCAGGTCCGCGAACAGCCAAGGGGAGACTCCGCCAAAATTTGGCGGATTTGGACCATCTAGGATCCCGGAAGCACCTATCCTCCATAAACACTTCTGAAAACTTGTAAGCTTAGTGTTCTTGTTCCTATAAGGGACCACAAACATTTTCCAAAAAAGATTGTAACATCATCAATAAAATCAGTGGGCTACACAGTGCCCAGTATTCAATCCTCCTTGGGGGATCAATGTCTTGTGTGATTGTTTCAATTTTCACAATTTTCGCTTATGTTCTCAAATCTCACCTAAAGAAGCTAAAATAAATCTTAAAATCAATTAGAACACTGCATAACATTAGTTTATTTTCCATTTTTTAGATTAACTTAGTTAGATTTCAATTTCATAGATTAGTATAGATTAGATTTCAATTCCTAGTTAGATTTTATTTTTGCTTTTTACCTTTTGTTATTTCAATTTGGAAATAAACCATCCCCTCAACTCCCCCCATTATGTTCCTGGCCCTTCCACTGTGATCTTAGTTTCGATCTCTGGAAGTAAGCTTCATGCAGAACATGGGTTGGTCAGTGCGGAGTAGTTTAATGGGACAATCCATTAGTTGCTATTGTTCAGTTGGAAATTGCAGAGAGTTTGTGTGTGAAGTTAGACGGGCCTTCTCAGAACTTAGTTCTCCCCGCGTTGGACCTCCGACATTCTCTTGAATTTGTGTGTGAAGTTAGAGCGATATCGTCCCTTTTGGACCTCTAGATAGTTCAACATCCAATCTGAGGGATAGCCTCTAAGGGGCCAAATCTAGATTAGATTTATTTTCTTGTCATCACTTTGCACACATATCAACTAGTGGCTTGCACTCACAACAACCACTTCACAATAAATCTGACAACTTAAGAACTCGCTCTTAATAATAAAACTTACAAGAGCATTGCAATACATTCTCATTTCTCGCAACAACACTCTTTACTTTTGGCACTGGTCTACATTTCAACATTTGCTTATCATTTCCATTCAAGCTCTTGTATTCGTTCTCAAGTTATATAATTTATATGCAAGTATCTTGCATGCTTTATTTTTTCTAGCATAAGCAATTTCCTTCGATGTGTCATATATGCTGCTAGTTTAGAGTTATTTGTATCTTGCTCTTGTTTTGAATAAACTCCTAGAATAAAAATTGTGTTTAGATTTAGTTTGAGCCTTATATTCTTTTATTAGGGACTACCCTCCTTGGCTTCGCTAAGAGTTGGCCTAGACAGAGGAGTTGAGGATCATGTGACAACACCTTGACTCGAGACTTGCCCCCAAGGACACACCCAGTGGATTGAAGATTTCTTCCACGTTACCCGAGGTGTGTATAAAGGTGGCAATAGACCGAAAATTGACTATTTGTTGTTGAGCTTGATGATCCACTAGCTTGGATTTTGTTTCTATGGAATTGGGTCAAGCTTAGGGTGATTGTCCATTATCTAGGGATTCTGTTTGGTACTCGTCTTTTGGTTGTGGATATGTAGAACTCATGTCTAGAACAACTTCAGGCCAAGCTTCTCATTTGGCAGTATAAGGATCTCCCCTTTTCAAGAAAGCTTACAGTGTTCTTGCAAATTCTTCAAGCTTCCCACATTTACTATTTATATGACTTCTAGTTCCACACCTTGTATGCAAGGTTCCACTAGCACTATGGGATCCATATGTGGGGCAGCCAAATGTAGATGATGCTTCAGATTGAACCTTTTGTTTTTAACCATACTTTAGTTGTGCATCTTTCTCTCCCTTGATGTATTTTTCTCTATCTACCTTTGATATCTTAGTGCAAATTTCAATTCCAATGGGCCCCTTATTATCATCACTCTGCAACATCCCACAAAGATGTCTCCTCTCATTGGTATATGAATCGGATTAAGGTTTTCCCTCATGATAACCATGGCTACATTTAAATTTAGTGGTTCTACCCCATCTCATGCCCTCAAGTTTTGTCACATACTTGCACAAGGGTGTTGAGCAAGTTTTGCTTCTACCTTCATTGTTACCTTCATAGTCCTCTCTTTCACCCCCTTCCAAATCTTCTTCGTGCATAAAATTGGTCACTATGACCACTATCCTCTTCTTCCCTCTCATGCCTATTCACCACCAACACCAAGAGAATAAAAACTGAAAGCATACACCTCATGAGGAACAAAATTTTCACTTGCAAAGAATGAGGGAGAAGAAAGAATGGGAAAGAGTAGGAGAAGAAAACAAACCCACAAAAACACAACAGCTTTCTACTTATTAGCAGCAGTAAAATGTGACTATGGCAGCCTTCGATCTCTCCTCCAAGCTCTCCACAAATTTGCCTTCCTCAAAAAGCAACAAGGAGACCAAGCTGCCTACTATAAAAAACCAAAATCCTACTCAAAGGTGAATGAAATGATGGAAGAGAGTGATGGAGAAGGGCTTATTATGCATAGGTGTGTTTACCCTAAGTCGTGGGGTCTACTTGTGTGTCCCAAATTATCAAAAAAGATAATGTTTTCTGCCCTTCCCTCGAGGCATGGGAGTGTCAACCTTTTTAGGTGAGCGTTGGGAGCAGGAGCTGGAGCATAGTGGGGCAGGAGCATGGTGAAGTAGGGCATCTCCCACAAGCCAGGGAGCATGATATAAGGCCGGGAGCATTGTTGGGAGCGTTCTCCCCCTTGAGCAAATTGCTCAGGAGCATGTTTCTGGAACAGGGCAGCTGTTCTGGAGCAAGAGCATCCTCGAAAACCAAAGCTCCCAGTATCCCTTGAGATGATACTTTTGACACAATCTTTGATTAAAGTTCTATGCACTCCTTTCTTCAATAATAGGGTCTTTTGTCATTTGGCTATGCTTGTAGCCTTAGGGTTAGGTCTTACCGTGCTCACTACTCACACAATCATTTGTAGATGGGCTATCATTTCAGGGACATAATTGACACTTGTTATTTTCATAAGAGTTTTTATCTGGAGTACTTGCTGTACCATATTTGGAGGTGCTTCATCCTCATTTGTTATGTCTTTGAATTTATTAGATCTTTATCTGTGCTCATAATTCGTTAAATCTTGCTGTTATAGTTCATTGATAATTTCTTGTATTGGTTGATATGGTGCTTCTTACTTTAGCTTACTAAGGTGGAGTATCTGTGAACCATGATTTTGAATGCCCTGTTAAAATTCGTGATGTAGGCTCGTTTTCCTTTTCAAGTTTCCTACAGCATGCAAACTTTGAATTTCTTTTGTATATAATATTTTGACTTCCGTCTTGTGCACAATCTTACTCTGCCAAATCCATCTTTTCAACTACTATTTTTCCATATACTTGGCTTTGTTTTCAAGGTTTATCTAAGTGCATTTTTTCCGTCTCAAATTGTTCATGGCATAATGTGGTATTTTTGGATGAGAAATTACTTATAAGCAATACAGCGATGTGGGTTTCCAAGTCTGAAATCTAATTAATGAAAAAAATTCAGAGTCAATTTCAGAATCTAGGAAGTGATAATAATCTCAAGGAGTCAGATGGTGGAATGATGTGTAACATGATTGTGTTCATGTATGTTTTCAGAGAGAGAGACTAACAAGAAGTGTGATGGCAGGGCAAGGTGGATAAATTGGAAAATGGACTTGTTTTGTCTGATTACATTACTGGTGTTCATTCTGCCTTATTACCATTGCTATTTGATGCTCCGCAATAATGGTACATCTTCTTGCTTTGTGCCCTTATTTCTTACTAAATGTTGATCAGCATGCATTTAATTTCATTCTAAGAGCGATATTTTGAAGGCTTATTACTGAATATGTTTCAATGTCATGTAGCTGTTAACAAGGATGATAAAAGGATGCAAGTTTGTTTTTTGAGTTGAATTACATACTTGAGCTGTAATTATGTTAGGAAGTATGCAACCAAGGTTTTGAGGTCTTTGAATTTTAATTTTCATTTCTTTTGTATACTATATGACCGGGATTGTTAGTCAAAATTCATGTGGCAGTAGTCCATGAGGATTTTGTTGGAGAATCAGAGGATTAGGTAGATCAGAGAGCTAGTATTCCAAGACATAGGTGGTGTCTCAAGACAACATTACAGCACTTCAGCACAACCAAGCATAGCTTATCATAAATATCACATATTCATACACACTTCATACATATATCGACCCATAAATTTTCCAGTCTAGATGATTGCTATACTTATGATCTCGATTTAAACAAATAAATTGCTCAATTTAATTAATGCAGAAATTAATTTTAGACCATAGCATCATTCACACAATAACTGAAAAATAAATAGCGGAAGCATAAGACAGCCTCACACATACACTGGTAATTTTTCCTTCAAAACAACTTTTCATTCATTTGAAAAAAGTTACAAGGAAACCTCCACAGTCTGCTAAAAGACAACAGCTGCACGGTCAACAAAGCACCCTGAACTGAGTTGTACAGCCCACCGAGAAAGTACAGCCTGCTGGAAAAATAGAAAATAGCAAAAAAAATTGCTGTATGGTACCTGTACCATACGATTGTACGAACTGTATCATACAACTGTACGGATCTGCCCTGTATGGCCTCTGCCTACTGTACAGATCTGCCTATTTCTTGAATCCCTGCTCTCTCTCTCCTAGTCGTTCAATCTGCTCAACTGCTCAACTATGTTTGAACTCACTATCTTGACCTGTCTTTATACTTTTAGCTGAAACCCTCATCTGCCAAAACCCTAATCTCTCAGTGAGATCTACGTTTGAGATTAATTCCTAGTCTAAGTGATCCAAATTGGATTGTAAAGAACCAATCTGGTTCTTATGGCGTATATCCATCATAAATGGAATAAATAACTGTAATCCATACTTGATAAGAAAATATATTGAATAAGAAAGCATATAATGAGATAAATAGATAGATTGATGAATAGATGTACAATGAGAGTGCCAAATATATAGAGAACCTAAAGGCACATATGGTGACCATCCATGAAAGGATGCATCCCTTAGACAATTAATAATTATTTATTATTATTATTATTGTTATTATTATTATTTATGATTATTATCACTTAATATTATATATATATGTTGTATGTTACATTGCCTTCCCCTTAAAAATACTTTATCCTCAAAGCATGATTAGAGAAGGACCTATCTCTTGTTCTAACTCGAATTGTCTTCTCATGATCTTTTGTTTTTGTAGTTGCGACACTTGAGGAAACAAAACGATATAATCTTCGAATTCCTGAAGTAATATGTTGCATCTTTTCGGAAGTGATCCATCCCCAATCTACTTTCATTGGAACTGTTTGGTGATCGATTGTTCGGATAGGATTTCTCATTTTAGACTTCCATACACGTTGTCGATTTTGTCTTTGTTCTTTTTCAATGTTGTAGTTTAGTTGTTGGTAAGAAGAACATTGTTATATTCCTCTTGACCTTGTTGTTGGTCGTAATAACTATTGTGATTTGGATGATGATAAGGCACCCAAATCTCTTTTGAATATTGTTTAGTGGATCTTTTTTCAACTTTTGATGTTTATAGTAATTCAATTGGATCAATGTTTGTTTCTTTCTCTAAGGTCTGGATTTTTTGAACTAGAAGCTTCTCTATTTCAACTGATTTAGTCATTGTTTCGTTGTGATCTAGCTCTTCTTTTAAATACTTCTTATCATGCTTTAGCTTTCTAATTTTGGTAAGTAAGTCTTGATTATGTCGCCTTAAACGTAAAAGTTCTTCCTTATTTCCTGACTTGTTGTCTTCATTTTTTGATTCCAAATTTTCCGTTATTTCGTTCTTTAAACTTTTAATTTGTGCAAGCAATTGTTGATTAAGGATTCTTAGGCGAGAGATTTCTTCATATTTTTCGGATAATTTATTCTCATTCTTTAACTTCTTGATTTGTTCAACCAAGCTTTGATTATGGTTCTTTAAACGACAATTCTCTTCATCTTTCTCTGATAATTTCTTAAAAAGATCGCGATTAGCTTGTTCTAACTTCTGATCCCTTTGCTTTTTATCTTTTGACTCATTTATTTGTACCAATAACTCTTAGTTATGATTTTTTAAGTAAGAAATGTCTTTGTCTTTTTCTTGTAATTTTCCCTCAAGATTTTGTTTTTGTCTCTCTTCTTGGTTTTTTAGCATTTGCTCCAACCCAACTTGAAATCGTAAATTTCTATTGTGTTGTTGATCAGGCCCCTTTCCTACTTTTCCTCTTTTGCACAATAGGGACTGTTATCCCCCCACTGGTGGATAACTATTTCAGAAAGAACATCGAGAGGTACCCATGCTGAAGACATGGAAAGCCAGAAGATGTACATGTATGTGCAAATTTGAACTCTCAGTCCTCTTCCATAGTGTAATCATCAATCAACGACATGAGCAACATATGACACCCATGGCATTTGGACGGGCCTGCCGAACATCCTTGAGAAGCATGCTGCAAGTTGGTAAGTTCGTAATCATGGTGAGTATCAATTTAATATCGAAGGCATTTAAGCTTGTCCCAGAGAGTCCCTTCTAACTTCTAGTAGTTACCTCATTGGTTATATTTCTTCCTGTGTCATAACTTGACTTGTTATCTTAGGTTCTTGGGGGATTAGCTTACTCTTGGGGAAAATGGAGCACTACTAGGGTTTGTTTTTGAATCTGTCATCGTACCGTTCCCGATCATACTTACCACTTTCCATCTTGTCAATCCTTGTCATATTCATTTCTTTAGGTTATATAAACTGACCCAAGAAGGGATCGTTCCTCATTTTATGTGAAGAAGGAGCTTTTAGGTTCAGAGGGAGACTAGCAAATGCCTGCCTTGGTTACTTGCTCAGAGGCTTGCCCAATCCCATAGCACTTGCGGATACATCGCCAGGGTTTTACATAGTATCTGGGGTGTTTGAAGCATTTAAGCATGTGTTTTTCAACACGAGAAGACAAAAGAAAAATAAAATGAATTTATCCAAAGAAAGAAAAGCAAAAAAGAAAAATAAAAGGCTGTCAATCATAGGAATATTGCCAGAGTGCTACATATTCTCTAGGTTATCTCCTATGGTTGGACGTGGCAAAAGGCAAATAAAGGGCTTGGAAGGTATCATCTCGCAAATAACACGAACCAAGTGTGTGGTCTACCCTCATCAAAGGAACCCATGAATGAGATACTATCGTCCCTTGTATGTCAGTTGCCTAACCTTGAAGTCTAACCCCATGACTATCTCATAATCATTACATGAGAGTGAAGAGACAGTCTTTGGGAAATATTTTTAATACTTAGGTGTTAGTCTGGTCTCTCTCGGTCTTTGGTAGCATTCATACCTTGACTTAGTAAGTTGTATAACCTTCTTGAGCTTGTGATGAAATATGAATATGGGGCTTGGTCTGGTTTAGATGACTTTTATATTACGTTGATTATCTTATCATGTTGACGTGACTTGTTTCCTTATAGAAATGCCGCATGTTTTTATTTGTCTTGCAGTTTCTCGCCAAAGTGTCATGCCATTCAGACGTTATGGGATTTTTTTAAAGGTGTTATTATTATTTCTAGCTGTTGCCGGGCATCATTAGGGTTAGCTAACCCTCAATTGGTTGACACATTTGCATTTGATGGATGCCCAAGATATTTCACAGGCCACATCATCACCTTTTTTGAGTGACTCGACCCAGTTCCCAGCTCAGTCAGATGAATTTTGAGGCAAGTCGTTGCATGCTCTAGGGTGTCGTCACCCCTATTTGTCCAATTTTTGTGGATTGTTGGATGACTTTGGACCTTAGAAATTTGGGTGATGATTTATTCAAGCATTTTTATGATATACAAGCCACTTGGAAGTCTTTTGGAAGGAATTTAATGCCACTTGTCATCTCTCGGTGGATTATTTTGCACATCATCAAGTTCGATTTGGCCTTGGGACTTATTTTTCCACTAGAAGGAGGTTCGATGCACTTAATTGAAGAAGAAAATTAATTATTTGACTATTCAATAACCTTGGGAGGCTCA